>VOMN01063609.1:0-14375 GCA_014899125.1 Orchestia grillus
CCTACCTCTATTGCCTATGGCCTATCCTATGCCCTCTGAGGGGAAATTCACAAACACACAAAAAGTGTTATTAGGGTAGATGATGCTGATCAGCTTCCTTGTGTGTAACCGTGCACACTCTTTAATAACATTAAGCAGAAATTCAAACTTATCTCTCAGTAGTTAAATAAGGGTTTTCCCACCGTATAATGGCTACGGTTTATTGGGATTAAAATTATTGGAATATTTTCTCTGGCATTGGATATTAGGTAAGAAATAAAGAAAAATTATAATAGCTCAAAAAACGGGAATTGAAAATATGATTACTGGTGGCCAAGTTTTTAAAGAATTTCAAGCACGCGCGCTAAGTGCACTGAGGGCACGTAAGCATTTATTTCTTACCATCGTCATGCTGAACCTCAGGGAAGATGTGGTTGGTGTAGAAGTCGGCCACGTCAACCAGGGAGTTGATCTGCGTGGCCCCGTGCCGTGCGGTGGAGCCCTTTGCTGACAGCGTCGTGACCAGGTAGATGGCGGCCACCTTGTTGCGCCAGCACTCGGCACGCTTGCCTTGGTAGCTCGCCAGCATCGACTGCCCTCACAGTTGTACACTTGTAGAATCGGCCCATAATGTAATACTTCCACGCAATTTTACAACCACACAATATCACTTTCATACAACGTAACAGCTGTGGAATCGGCCCATAATTTCACACTTCCACGCAATTTTACAATCACACAATATCATCATCATACAATATAATAGCTGTGGAATTGGCCCATAATTTCACACTTCCACGCAATTTTACAACCACACAATATCACTATCATACAACATAACAGCTGTAGAATTGGCCCATAATTTCACACTTCCACGCAATTTTACAACCACACAATATCACTTTCATACAGTATAACAGCTGTGGAATTGGTTCAAAATTTCAATTACGCAAAACCTGAGTAATTGATGAACGATTTGAAAAATTGCTTATTGTTGTTTCATTGGTACAATTTGTTGGTCAAATTTTTGCTCTTTCACAATGGTACAACTTTCATGAACTCGTGAACGATTTTCTTACAGCCTCTATTCCAAACTGTGTGCATTAGCTCAATAGAACGTTTTCATATTTTAAAGCTCTGAATAATGTAACATGAAAATCAGTAAGTCGATCTTACGTAAATTCTGTAACATTTGAATACCACTGTTATATTTTTTTGTAGTTCTTCTCTCTATTAGAGGCTAATGTTGACAATGGTATACTGGGTTAGAACATTCATATAATATATATATGTACTTGAAATAAAATGAGCATAACTTCTAGCAGCATAAAAAGCCAATGCCTAGCTGAATATTTCAGGGCCGGTTCATTCACAGTTCAACAGACTTATATTCTTTGACAGTAAAGTCAGGAAACGAAATCAAACTAGAATTAGAGAGCACGTGAACAGATTACTCACGTGTATGTACGCTCCAAATACTTGTGTGATGCGAGTCTCGAAGTGCCGGGCCAAAACGCGAACAAAGTCTACGGCGGCACGACGCCTCGTTTCGGAGTCGGCACCGTCCAGCTCTTGGCTCACCCACTGGTCAGGACTATCTTCGAAAAGCTCTTCATCGCAAGCTGGAATAATAACTTTTTTGTTCAGAAGCATTGCTTTTTACCTAAAACAGATTATCCATCTTACCTGAGAATGCGTTTTCATCTGTTTACTTTCTATTGAATTGTCTATAATAAAAAATATAAAAAATGCTTTTATGTTATTTTCATGTGAATGATTTAATTATCCTACATATTTACATTCGTAACAGTACTTCAGACACCAAAAAATGGAGAGCACATTAAGGCTTTACGCTCCCTTGATATAGTCCTTCATGTTAAATGAATATAATTTTTTTTTAATGAAACAGTTGTACGAATATTGCAAATGAAATGAGAGTTTTAAAACAATATAATTGTCTTGAAGTGAAACTAAAGAGCCTTTTTTTTTACTAGTACAGGAAGCACTCAATCCTACCAAGCAATTTATGCTTTCCAAACATTCAAAATAAAATATGGCATTTAAAGAAATAGCAATTACACGCACTACAAAACTAGTAGTTGGCAATATTCATAATTACAATTGAATTACCTTGTAATTAGGGTCAAATATAAAAATTGGCTCTATAATAAAAAATAGGGTTAGAAACTTCAAGAAGAAACAAAAGCGAGGTAACATCAAGGACAAAACTCGAGGGAAGACCCAATTGCAATGTGACAGAGGCACTCACGTCTGAGGTGCATGTTGGGCAGGATAACCTTCTCACATATGCCTGAGAGCACAGCCTCGTTTTCAAAGAAGCTCTTGTTGTGGTCCCTCTCGGCGACGATGCTCAGGAAATGGATGGCGTGGCTCACCATCTGCACCACGAGAAACAAATTGTTCGATTTTCCGTGTTTTTTTGAGGGGGCTCAGGACACACCTAGTCGAAGGTGACACTTGAGGCTAGTATGCAGTACAAGTTTAAGGAAAATGATCATCCATTGGTCAGTTTAAAGGGGTGAAATAAAGTAAAGAAGATGAGATAATTGGTTAGTTCAAAGCGTCCTATCCACATGAAATGTGATCCAAAGAGGGCCAAGAGAAGGGACCAATCAGTATGGGCTATAGAGAACGGGGAATCTATGCCCAAGCTATATTCCCACACAGGAGTCACTGCGCATAGAAACAGCAAGTTAAGGATGATGAGAAAGAAAAGTCAAAGGAGAGATACAGTGCAGGAGGGAAAAAATACAATACAATACAAAAGAACAAATCTGAATAAAATATCCTATCAATTGCACCTGTAATAAATTTTGAAATGGTGAAGAGACTTTATGGACACCTTGGCTCTTGAAAATTTAGAGCTCTTCTTTGGAGTAAAAAGTACCTGCAGTGCAGAGAACATATACTCGTATTTCCCAGAATAGAACAAAATTTATTGACAAAGAGCAAATCAACTCATAAAATACTGATAAAAGGGACGGAAAGACCAAGCAAGCAACCAAAAGATCTAACGAGACGCTGTGAGCTCTTTATTGTATGTTATGTGTAACTAATAACTAGTTATTTTTTGACGGCACGCTGATCTCGAAACGCACGAATACGAGGTGACAAAACTAGACCACTGAATTCAGAGAAAAAACATCAATAGATTTAGACGAGCCTTTACATAATGACGCACGCGTATCTTCTAAGTAAAATGCAACTTCAGGAAGTATAAGCTACGTCTTATTGCTGATGAGTGCACGATGCTCCGGAGGCAGCATGAAACTTTCTTCTGCAATGAATTTAATTCGAAGGCGTACAAGTTACACCTCGCCACTCAGGCATGTACACAATGCGCACCCCACACCGCAAAACTCATTCATGAACTAGTGTAATTCTAGGGCCCCGAGGCTAAGTCTCGTGGCTGATCAGCGCCCAAAGCGCAACTCGCATCAGAGAACTTCCATGTGAACTAGTGTAATTCTAGGACCTTGAGGCTAATGTGTAATTCTGAGGCTAAGTCTGGTGGCCGACGAGCGCAGCACACATCACAAAAGCGTAGCTGGAAACAGGGCGGCTCACCTGGTCACACTTGAGCGCGAGTGAGGTGGAGGAGAGCAGTCCCCACACGACCGTCACGAAGCGCTGCAAGTAAGGCTCGAACTCCTCCCGGTACTTGCTCGCGTACAGGCTGATGTTCTCGCATACTTGGCTCTTCACCTGCGATGTCACGGCAGATGGTATACATGTTATCTTATTCTCACCACTACGTATAAATGAGTCGTAATAAAGGAAATGAGTCAATAGTGCATAAACAATAAACATATATGTCCTTTAACATAAATTTTGAGGGAATCTGCTTTCTGGGTAGACAATCGTCAAATTTCGGTTGAAATCATTCAATGAGTAAATCAAAAACAGCACCGAATTTTAAATGGATTGCAGATTGTCCTTAAAGACAGAAACAACCTCTACGGTTTTCCAATGAATAAAACTGCCCTGGTTACTTTCAAGAATACCTAAGAACACACACCAGTGGTCAAGAGCCATCTTATGTGGTGAACAAATTGATTCGTTTACAATCTCAATCCTAAAAACATGGTGAATTAAATAAGCTCAGTGTAAAGCATAAGCGGCTGTATAAATTACAGGGTACTGCAAATAAGTCTTATGACAGCTCAATCGTTCATGAAGTGTTCATTGAATTTGGTATGATTTGTTTTCGAAGTTAAATACGAACAACATTAGCGGGTTTATTGTTACCTAACTTTACTATATTTAAGGTGCAACATTTATCAGATACTTTACGATCAATCCTAGCGCGGAAACCTTTTGTTTTTGCAACACCCTGTATTCTTTTCGCAGCATCAGGCCAACTTTAACAGAAGCGATCAGCGCAGCCGATGCCAAAATTTGTGCAAAGCAGACCTGTTACAGATTACAAGATCTACACTCACAATAGATACATAATAATTTCACACTATTTATACACTAATACGAAATTTAATTATACACTCCATCACAGGAGATTAATTTCAGAATGAATTCAGATTAACTTAGGTATATACTGAAAACGGTTCAAATCTCAAAAAAGAATTGCACTAGAAAAGTTGGTGGGCACAGAGGAAACAGGCTGCACCAGGAGCCCCAGCAGCTCATCATTATTAGCACGCAATGAAATTTCACAAAATCTTAGGTATGAGCCCGAGCGTAAAAGGACGAGCAGCAAAACTTTGGCACAAGGATGAACTTCAGACTAGAAGTATAGACAAGGTCCGAGACATTAGGCATTGATGGAACCCACACTGTAACTCAAGCAAGATTATATATTATTATTATTAGTTAGCTTAAAGCTCCGTAGTCACACCAAAAGTGATCTCAAGAGAGCGAATAGAAAGGACCATTTAGTATGAACTTTAGAAAAAGTGAAATCTATGCACAGGTGTGTTCTCATACGAGATTCCCTGCTCATAGAAACAGCAAGTTAAAAAAGAAGAGGAAGAAAAGGCAAATAAGAGACAGCAAAGATACGAAAATTGGAAGAAGCAAAGGAAGCACGAAAGACGGAAGTCACGAACGCCTATCTATAGCTGAGGTAACCTAACAATGCTACCCTGGGGTCGCCAGTCCCCGTAGCATTGGATAGAAAAACCTAACCCTATTGCCTATGACCTATCTATCCTATGCCTCCTGAAGGGACCTCAAGCAAAAATGAAGAATAAAAAATGTGAGGTGTTCACAGAGGCTGCTTCTTACAGTTTTAAAATTTAAGTACAAAGGCCCTTGATAAGATAGATTATTTCGACTTGTTACTTGTTCCATGTGCTTAAAAATTCGATAACCACCATGTACAATAGTACAGGCTCAACAAATATATCCTCGTATAGCGTTTGTAATCAAATTTTGGATCTGTGAAGAGACTTCATGAACACTCGGCACATGACTGACCTGCTCGAGCACCCCGACCTCCTCCTCTGACGAGGTCTCCAGCAGCGGGCTGGAGAAGTTCAGGAGCTGCAGGAAGCGCTCTATCCACACCGCCATGTTGTCCTCGAAAAACTCGGGTAAATCCTGCCAATGTGGAGAAAGTAATGAAGTTGTCCGTCTCTAAAATGCACTTAATTTGCATCAGTCACCAATATCATATAAAAATTGAATACAAAGGCTTGGAGGATTATTACACAGAGACTCCGTAGCAAGTGTAACCCCACTGAATAGTTATGGTAGTTTGATCCAAAGGAACTATCATTAACGATAGATACATTGGTTCAATCTAACATCCCTTTTCTTCGAAATTATTTTTTACAACGCCACTCGCAAACGGCCAATCGTAAGAAGGACGAGATAATGGCTGGTGGTACTACACCAAAACGTACATTACCGAGTAATGCACCCCTAGCACGTTATGTTTCAATTCAATGAGAAACTTCCCTCATAAGAGCAAACAATGCAAGAAAAACTTGTTTTTTGAACGAAGAAATTAAATTAAATATGGTTTGACCACGGTAATGCTTTAAACAAAAAATGTTTACAGCAGTGCTAACGTGCGTTCATCACGAGGTGGTACTAGTAAATCATGCAGATGAAATCATCAGTAAATTGTACAAGAAAAGTACCTACGTAAATTTCTACACCAGCAGACAGCCTGCACACTGTCACTCGGACAAGCAGCCAGGCGTTAGAAAAATTTACATTTTTCACAGAACGGATTCATGAAACTCATGTGAAGTAAAGTATCATCAACTAAACATTACTTAGCACCATAAATATAGTTTGGACAAAAAATTGTCAATTTACATACCATTAACAAAAACTGAAAATTAAAAAAGAATTGACACTCGAAAATTATTTACTTCATATTTAGCAATCTTCAGTTGACTAATGTTCTTTTGATATGGTTTTTGTATATTTTTATCATATCCTGACAAAATCAAAGGGGTATGAAAGCCCATACTTCTTTTGTGAAAATGTTAAATTTATCAAGATTCATCACATTTGTTGGGTGGATTTAAATTTTTTATTCATCTCTACAAATTTTCTAGTAGATTTAAATGGCAATTGACGGTGCCATGCAAGCAAGTCAACCCAAACGCTGATGAGAATATGGTTTGTGGACTACTAACTCGCACTTCTTAAGCCAAACACTGTCCAGGGCATTAACTTCTCTGCAGTTGGCAGTCGAACAATTACACTACCACACGTAACATGATTATGGTTCCTGACAATTCAGTGCTATTTCATGTAAAATAATAGAAAATGGATAATATTCCACTCAAACATTGCTTTTTTATTATAATAGTACCACCCATACGTGGCACTTGTGTTACATTGGAAAAAAAATTGAAAATTCAATGACCAGACCACAAACACAATTCTAGTATCAATTTTTCATTTCGTCTTATTACGAATAAAGGAAACACTGGTTTCAACCTATGAACACAACTAAGTAAAATTTTGTTATACAGGGTCTTTAGATATTATTCATAAGTAAGAGATAAAACTAGTGTTACCCACGAGAAATAGCTTCTTCAATGCCTGAGAACATACTTGTGAATTAAGAGCGTAGAACAGTTTCGTAATGGAGACCAGAGACGAGAAGATCACTTTCAGCGTATCACCATTGTTTATGTTCTCGCCAGCAAACTTCATGAGTTCCTGCAACATAAAAATAGAATTAATTGAAGAACATTTGACACAAATAGTTCTCAAGTAATTAACTTTGGCCATCACAGCTACGACAGAGACAAACTTAACATAGTGCTAATCACCCAAGGCGTAAGCAATGAAGCGCACAAATGTACATACTTTAGGGATCCAGCTCCCACTCTCACCCCCGAGATCAATGGTCTCCAAACTTCCCAGCCTCAGGACTAAACTGATTATGATTACTCCACTAAACTTCAAGAACCAAAACCGTTCTAATTTTCCTGTCATTTTCTAGAATTTTTAGTGTAGTCGTTGAGTACGCGCCCTTAGGGAGCAGATGCTGGCTAAATTCGCTAATTCAATTACTATTGTGCATTATTACGGCAGTGACACTTGATATCTGGTGGTCAAAGGTGGAAACAATGTTAGTTCCAAACGCCAGATCGTTTAAAGTGCGCCGCAGTTTACTACTGCGCACGATATACTAATGAAGCAACTATTGCAACACCCCTCTTTAGAGAATTTGAAATACATTAAAACCACAGAATACTTGAGCACTTACATAAAAATGAACCAGCAATGCCACTTCAAAGCATTTCACAATTTGATAAACAAATGACGTTTAGTTGGACTTTACACAGCAGCTTCTAGACATATATTAATACAGTTATTGTAAAACTTACCACAAACAAATCTGTCAGAGGTCGAGCAAAGGTGTCCAGCACAAACTTTATCTCTCTCCACAAGGAGTCAGACTTTTGTTCGTACTCGTAGCGGCGCATGACGGAATAAGATGTTTGCAGAACACCGTTGATTATGTTGAAATCTCCTATTGAAAAAACGTCAGTTTTAAATAGTGCCTTCTCTCTACCTTCCACTAACTGTATTTCGGGAACACGTTCTTCCACTACAAAAAAGTCTGCCTAGAAATAACAAAATGCCTAACTACCAGAAGTTTGGTCATAGTTTAGACAAATGAAAAGTTTAAACCACTGCCAATTATACCCAGTGGCATACTTCTCCACAACGAATTACAAATGCAAAATGCGAATCGAACAACACCAGCTCTTTCTCATTGTAATTAAACACCTCACACATCAGCAAGAAACAATGGAGAGGAAAGATGATGAAGCCAAGCAATTAGGTTAGAACGGACTCGCTCAAAATAAGTAATTTTTCATCACAGGAAAAAGCACTGATTTCACAAATACTATAATACAAGTTTCATAACTCATTGATACTTTAAACACACCAAGCTACCAAATTGCACAATTTTGACTGACCTGACTTGAATTTGTCAGCCATATAAGGGATGAGGTCAACCCAGTCATGAGGGAAATCAGTCTTGCCAATAATAGAGATTGCCTCAGAGAGCTGTCGCTGCACTGCCTCATTGGAGCGCAGCATCAGGTCCACAATCTCACGCTTGATGATCACGCGGTCATTGGTGCATATGCGATTTGTCTCACCATCCTCCTGCACATTGGAGATTAGATCATGTTACTATTTATCAATTTTAATGACAATGAAACTTTAAAATGAGGACTGAAGTGATATGGCAAGAATATGTGAAAAATGAATGTCAAAAAAAGCTCAACTAGGAGCTCTATCAAGGCTGGCCAACGAAAGTTCATGCAAGATTTGACCACACAAGCAGAAGAAGAACACCAATGAAACCAATGAAAGCTTTACACACAAAATAGATAAAATGTCCCTCTCACTCCAAACACAATTTTTTTTACGCCTCTTCAAACATTAAGCTAAATTAAATGTACAGGGATTTCCTTTTTAAAGCTTCCTATCCACATGAAATGGGATCCAAAGAAAGCAAAATGAAGAGATCATTTAATATAGACATTACAAAATGTGGAATCTATGTACAGGTGTGTTCCCACACAGGATTACCTGTGTATTGAAGCAGCAAATTGAGAAAGAAGAGGAAGAAAAGATAAGAAATAAGGAGTAAAGAATGCATGAAAATGAAAATAAGCCAAGTGAGCATGAAAGATAAAAGTCTTAAAAATTCAGTTGGAGTTGAGGTAATCAAATAGTTTCCTCATTGGGTCACTGCTCCCCCATAGCATAGGGCATACAAACCTAACCCTACTGCCTACTCTATGCCCCCTGAGGTCTCTGATGAAACAAGTATTTAAATGAAGTAAAAAGATGAGGGGGAAATGAATTATGATTGTGTTTCTCCCACAAATGGTGACTAGGACATGAGAAAATGAAAAAATAAATTGGAAGTCAGATGACAGGCTAACTGTGGGAGAAACTTGAAAGTGAAGCATCACATTACATGGTAATTAATTTTGAAGAATAAATACTTCAGTACATATAAGAAAATAGATCAGATTTATCATATGCTTGTATAGATAATTAGAAGAAAACAAAAGGAAATTGGGTTTTACAGACCTACTTTGTCTCTGAATGATGCTATACAATTTTCTCAATTTTTCAGGGTTTAGAAAATTTTTCATCAGCATATGGAATTCACTGTGTTCTGTCCTCTATGATCATGTACATAAAATAAATACAAATTATTCTGAGCCCTATCACATTATCTAATGATATTTTGAACTGATCACTCTCTAACTGAACTCCTATAAGTGTTTCCCCTAACTATTAATGGTAGAATGAGCTGTGTTAAAACTTTCTCATTTGCTGCAAATATTTTCTTATCTTTACATATGTGTAGTGACTTATTTATCTTCTTGACATTGAGTTACATTCATTATTATACATTAGGGGGACCATTATGTAGAGTTTTGTTCAAATACTTTAAAATATTTTATGATTGCAATGCATTCTTTGATACATACTTTAACATACCAAAATTTGAAAACTGTGCCTGCAAAAATGGAAACTTCTCTGTATCTATATCACTATGAATAAAAAAAAAGTTTCAGCACAAAAATTAACCTTTAAATGATGAAATATCATAATAAAAAATCAATTTAGAATAGCTCTAACCATGTGCTGTGACTGTTGCACTGTGCATCGGAATATGAATTAGGAAGGAGCTTACACTGCTTCAGAGCAGCTCAGTCTGCCATCCCGCTTCAGATTACTCCTCGTCCCCCATTATTCTTCCCTAAATCATGTGTAGTGCAGGAGTCTCAGCACTTTGTACACACCATTTTAAATTGATTGCATAATATACAAGATGCATCTCTTGCAGGTAACTGTTGTGGAACTAAATAAGAATGAAACTTTTGTCATTTGCTTCTTCTGTAAAATTAAGTTTTTTAACTTTGAAAGGTTTCAGTTCCTACAGCTTACAACTTATAATAATGAAACAAATCTCATTTGACAGGGAAATTCAATGCAAAGTAAAATTGTTGAACAATTTTTCCATCATTTGAAAACTTGAATAGACATAAACAAATATTAGAAAAAATCTGAATTTTTTATGAAATGCAAAAAAAATAAACATTGCATTTTTTTCAAAAATTTGTCCAAATCCTTTGTTCTTTGCATTGAAGCATACAATGAGACTAGTCTCATTATACAATGAGACTAGTCTCATTGTTCTACAAAACAAAATGTGCATCTGAAACATTTTAAAAATTGTACAAACAATACTTATCTTTGTCTCAAACAACCAAAAACACTACCTAGAGTAAAATGTGTATTTTTATTGAGTAGCATAAGTGTACAAAATCTGAAAGCAATCCATCACATACAACTTTTATAATAAAAGTTCCCCTTGTTTTTACCCCAGGACTGCAAGACCCAATTCATCATTCCAGAGCTCAAGATTGAACTCTAGGCAAAGCTCAGAAAAAAGGATCATTAACAACATAATATTGACTGATAGAGTTAGTCTCTTACCACTTTCCAGGACCTCTTCACCAGATTTTTGAGGTTGATGGCAGCTGCAAGTTTGACAGACGGCTGCACCTGCGTGTCATCCCTTGCAGCCAGCGTGAGCAGCAGCACAGGGTAGTTGGCATTGCCCTCCAGTTGCTCTAAGAACAGCTCAGCTGCAAGGTAAAATTCAAGATTCAATAATTTTTTGTTTCATGAAGATTTCCAACAAACGTTAAGCTATAAATGAATTTCCACAAAAATGAGTTCATAAATCCATTGAGATTACTATCAGCAGTGAGCTGCAGGCCTGGAAGATTTCAACATCAACTTCTCTCTCCTCCTACTTGTTAGGCACAGAAATGCGACTCCTCTGACCTGGAGGAGTAGGCCCCATGTTAACATTGTCACCAATTTCTAAAATGGATGAAGTGAATGGATTTAGTGTAAGTGAATGGATGGAGGTGTTGAAAAGGCTGCAAGTAAATTTAATGTCTCAAGATTGTATATGTTGGATACAAAAGATCTGTTGGTGACTGGGTTTTGAGAAATCAAGGAGGTAAACTAGGATGAGACTGAAAAATGGAAGAGAAATTAAAAAGAAAACAAGAGAGTATTGTATAAACACACAGGAAAAGAGCATGAATGGGAAATCATCTCTAGCCTGGTGTGTTCAAAAGAAGGTACCCCAGACTGAAGTATTCTATGATAGAATTTATCAAAGTCAGCTGCTGTTTGGAGTCTGGTGTAAAACTTCAAGGTTGAACAGGTGCAAATGGAGGTGGAATGAAGGGTTGATTAGAACATGCATGCTCCACAACAGTAGAGTGAAAGAAAAGCAAGAGTATTTTGTTTTAGATTGTAGTATGAATGTGAGAAAGAAATTTTAATGAATAAAGTGGATGAGCAGTATGGAAAAGTTAAGTGGTGTGGCAGAAATGCTGAAGGTGATTTAGATGTTAGCTATCTTGCAGGACTGGATGAAGAGTAATTTGACAGTTCTTGTTACAATGAAGAATTCTTTGGTGAGAGCATGCAAGGCAGTCATGGTCTTTGTTAAACTGGCCTAAGTTGAATTGACTTCCCATGTATAAAGGTATTTTTTGACAAACTGAATTACCCAGTGACAAGTTCCATTAGTCAGCATTTGTGTGATTTGAAAGAGTAATACTGAAATATTTCTTAACGCGGCTGTTTAACAGCCAACATTTTCAGTGCAATGTGTGATTCCTAGAAGGACCTTGTAGGCTGTAATAAAGGCCTAAACAATATTCAGTTCTCATCGAGTTGCACCAGTTCCATGGTCTAAGTACTTTTGTGACTACTCACCTGGTCTTCGCTGAGATTGGTCGGCAGATAACGTCTGCTGGAGGCAATCACACATACGACTTAAATTCTCTTCGTTAATTTCCATGATGAACAACTGAAGAAAATGTTCTGAAAATATCAATTATTTAGTCACAATGCAGCCAAGATTAATTAACTTTCAGGAAAAATACTTTACCAACTGTAGAACTATCAGTTTCCATACTTTTTGCAGATTTTTATACTCGTACTTTTAAAAGTTGTCTTATCAATCTAAAATTACAGTTAATACTCAAAGTCAGCATATTGCATATGGAATTTTATTCACCATATGACCTTCATTTGAGTATCATTGGGTAAAATTTTTTTCTTTTTCCACTAATTGAGGAACTATTTTTGAAAGGCTTTGAAGCATAGAAAACTTATAAAAAAGAAAAGAAATTACAAGTATTACCATTCAAATACAATGTCCTGAAGTAGCAATGACAAAAATTAGGAGCACATTTTAAAAAGTTTTGTAGAAAGTTACATGCATGTCAGGTGACATCAAATTGAACCTTTAATAATTCTAACACATTTCACCATTGGGTTTACAATGCCTTACAACTACTGTGAGGGATGTGAGAAATGTGTGGTTTAAACTTCCTTTTCCAAGGGAAGTACTCCACAGTCACGTGAAAAGCCTCACCTGAGCCGAGGCTCAAACCCAGGACCTTTCGGCAGTGAGGCCATCACGCTAACCACTACACCATGAAGCCCACTACACCATTGACAAACAAACCTAGCCTTACACAGCCTAATTTAACTGAGAGGAAGTGCAAGAGCTAGAGACAGATTTTACAGTACAATATCATCATTTTTAACAATTTTTCCTGCAGTAAACCTCTCAATTTATTTTTACACTCAGAAAATCCTACTGAATGTAATAATAATGTTATATGATGAAAAGGATGCCTATACACTAAGCAGTATGCATACTTAAAATAAATATTAACTAAAATTATTATAACATGATTTAGTTGATCAGCACTAGCATACGAATTAACTTGGCCCCTATGTACAATATTCTATCAGAATCTAGAAAAGTGCAATAATGATTTATTATGTCATGATACTCTTTTTATAACAAAGGTGGCATTACATATCAAATTCAACACAAACCAATTCAGACCATGCACTTAGCAGGACCTTTGTTGGTTTTGGTATCTTCATGTTGAAGATGAGACTGTGACCAGTTAAAATCTTATAAGTGTAGCACTTAAAATAAATTTTCAGTCTTAGTCAAAGAAAACAGAAAGGAGCAGGGCTATTCAAAAATAGTTTAATTTTTCTAAACTCTGAAAGTAACAGTCAGGTTGCTGGAATCCTTCATCCTCAGCAGTAACCTCATGGTCTGATAAGTTAAAAGACCACATGATAAGAACTCCAGCAGTTTGTACTGGCTTTATTGCTTATTCCCTAACTCCTCAAAAAACTCGTACTTCTACTAAAATTAATTGGTATTTCAGCTAACACAATTAGGAAATTCATCAATACCTAACAGGTTTATTTTCCTAGTTGTTAATACTAGTCAAACAGGAAAAACTTTGTTACTTATATCTCATCTATCACCGTTTTTACAACAAAAAAAATGTATTTAGACTACTGTTAAACACAATAGTTACGCAAAAAAATCGAGAGCTATATAACAGCTAGCACATGGTGAACTTTGCTCAAATCATCGGTTGATTCCAATTTGCCCACATGACGTGCTCAGAGAATTTGCGGCGATGCTTGTTCAAAATGATTCTTAATCTATGTAGTCACTACTAGTAAATATGACAATAAGGGTCACTCCAACATTAACCTACAATTCTCTGTAGGGTTGAAAACGTTTAGGGTTGAAAACGTTTATGAAAACGTTTAGAGTTAAAACATAATAATTTGTTCATTACTTATCGAAAACAAATTTAGTAATGCATGAAAATGGGTTATTGAGCAAGAAAACTTTCAGAAGCATTTTTAACAGGAAATGATGAATTTACTGTTTAATAAACACCTATGCATCAATACATTTGTCCATACACTTCTGTCTCGCTTCGCCACTTTTCAGGTGAAATTTGAGGTCTCGAACGTAGTATCCTGAATAC
>VOMN01063615.1:0-11369 GCA_014899125.1 Orchestia grillus
TGGCGAACGACAGCTAGGGTTTTGTCGTACCGTCACACCAGCGTGCTTAGAGCAACGAGCCAAAACTGACCGTGCATTTCAACTGAGTCTGTTTCCAGAAGTAACGAATTGAAAATGTTCGAAAAGTAAACCTTGAGTTCAGAACAAATATTTCCTTTCATGTGTTGACGAAAGCCAAACTTGTACTGATTTGTCTTAGAACTTTAATTTGAAACGACGTTACCAAAAGCTCTTATTAGAAAATGACAGAATTCGGAATCGTACACGTTAATGGCTTCATCTTTCAGTTATATAAGCCGTCTTCCTATCCAGCAAATAGTTATAGGCACACATGAAAGAGCAGTCGAGGAAATTTAAAAAATTGAGCCTCACCGCGCAGTTTGCTGCCTCAAAGCGTTCAGGAAAGTGCCTGGGTGGAGAGTGTCGCTCAGGTCTAGCGGCTCTCTCAACAAGGCACCCGAGTCGTTACGAGCCGCCCAGTCGATGGCTCCTCTGGCTCGTCTCACGAGGCTCCTCAGGTACTCCATGGGGTCGTCAGGGCCTTCCCACAGAGCGTGCCAGGAGCTCGGCGTCTGGAGGCGAAGTGACTCTTTAAAAAAATTTCGCCGATTTTGGCTCAAGGTTAAGCAGTTTAGATTTGAGGTGTGTACGTTAGCTAACGTATGAATGTAAAATGCAACCACGCAAGACAGCTGTAATGTCAACGTGTGTATACATACATAACTATAGACTGTATCTCACCATATATTTATGGAGGCAAGATTATGGAGGTGAGGGTTGAAGAACTAATTTTTCGAGCTATTTTAACGATGATGTAACTCACAAACCAATTACGTGACAAGTATCACTACTAAATCCCTTCGCTTGAGGCTTTTATTTTTTTCATTAATTGATATAAGAATCTTTTCTAAAAAGCTAAGGTGCAAGAAAAACCTTTACTACGTTCTGTTTGCCATGTAGTTAACAGAATTGACGGAGATGCGTCCGCTGCCGGTTATTGAGAGAGTTAGGCTTGAGGTTGTTCAGCAAGACTATAGTTTCATTCTGAAGGATATGAATAAAGGGAAGAGAATCTTTTTCTTGAAATAGTATTCTAGAAAGTTTAAGAGTCACAGCATGTTAAAGAATTGTCTGTTGAATGGATGGAAAGGGATGAAATAGGTGAAGGTGATGTTGGCAGTTATTTTGAGTTTGTAAGAAAAATTTAACGCGCAGAAGCTTCGTTTAACGTGAAGATGGCTGCAAGGACTACCTCGCTTAAGAAAAACGATATGAACGAAGTAATTTTCCATTTTTGTGGTCGAGTAGCAAATGGTATATAGATCTGTCAGACTGGGGGCAACACAAGGAACGGAAAATGAATTATTTCCCAGGTCAAGAAGACGACGATGAAAAGATGTAAGCCAAATCAGCGCAGATATCAAACACGTTGTTAGTAAACGTACCTAGTGACCCTAGGATGAAGGATTTTGTAATTGTGGCTCTCGAGTCAACCCTGTTTGCTAACTGAATTTTACTCGATTACTGTAGCTACTATTGTCTTTCAGGATTGAAGGTTGGTATTTAATTTTCATAATTTCTTCTTCAGTTAAAGCGCGGCCTAAATATTTATCGCTTTTTTTCAATAAAAACATATGAGGTTTAGTAAACACGGACATCAAAACTAACTATTTGTGATTCAAAAGTGTCAAAAATTAGTTGTTCGTCAGTAGCTCATTGGAGGAGATAATGGTTTGCCTACTCATGGATAGAAAAGTTATTCTGGCGTCTGAAACACATATATAACGACGTCGCTAAGAAGTTTTACATGAACCTTGAATTGAACCACTAATGTAATAAGATTTAATTTTTTAAGCCACTTAAAGAAGTTAATATTAAATTTATTATTCTGTTCTACTCAGAATGAAATTCGTCCTTGAATACTGACAGCATCTTGAGAGCCATTGCTCGCATCCAATCTCTGATCACTAAGATCGCACGAAGGCCGTGCATCTCACCTCCTGCTTGAGCAGACTGTCGGCCAGCTTCTGTACCTCGGAGGTCAGGAGGAGAGTTCCTCTGATGACTTTCGAGAGCGCAGCGAGGCTGCGGTGTACCGCCTGTACCACCTGCGCAAAAGATTGATTAGATAATTGTTGAGTTTATAGCTCTCCATTCATGTGAAATGTGATCCAAAGACTGCAAAAAATTGATTAAAGTAGATAATTGTTTAGTTTAAAGCTCTCCATTCACATAAAATGTGATCCGAAGAACGAGAAAAATTGGTTAAATTACATAATTGTTTAGTTCAAAGCTCTTCATTCACATGAAATGTGATTCGAAGAACGTGAAAAAAATGAGTAAGGACTTGACAAACCATGGAATCTATGCACAGGTGTGCGGCCACTCAGAATAATTCCCTCTGCATAGAAACAATTTAATCAACAGTTTAAGAAAGATGAGGAAGAAAAGATAAAGAAGGATCAGCGAAGAAGGCATGAAAATGGAAAGAAACAAAATTGGCACTTAAGATAGCTGTTTAGAAGGCCAAGCTATAGCTGAGGTAACCTAACAGTGTCTCCCTGAGGACGACAGTCCCCATAGCGTAAGGTAGACAAACTTAATTAATCTAACCCTATTGCCGATCCTAATTTACCTAAGAGGAGCCAAATATATAGAAAAACTACTAACATGAAATGGAAACAGAAAGGCGCACTTGATTATTTCACCATGAATGCAAACTACCCTTAGCGCTCAAAGGAGTCTTTTTTAATATTTTTTTCTTGATGTAGATACGTATTAGGTTCCTCATACTTGATGCTACTAGTATTGTTGAGTCGGCGGTATGAAAAAGTGTATCAAAACAAAGACGACTAGAGAACGAACTGCCCCGAGAAGGCCGGCGGTGCATTCACACGGTCTGTGTAACCGACAGTGACCGTGTGAATGCGACAACAACGATCACGAGATATCTCGGGATAGTTCGTTAAGGGGTTGAAGGACTATCCAATTCCCTCTGAGAAGTACAAAATTGTGATAGGGAATGCCAGGAGTCAGGGACCGCTTTGGCTGGGCGAGTCATGAGCGATAATTGTTCTTAAAAACATTTCCGTGGGAGCCATGTAAGAGTTTTTCAACACTGCAACAAACTGCGGTAAATTGTGTCGAGAAATGCTACTTGAGATTTATCTGCAAACCGGATGCAGTCATCAAAAGAGACGGATTTGGCTCGAGAGCGATAGGTTGCCGACCCCTGACGTAGCACTTCATTAAATTCTATTAGGATACGCGTTAACCTAACGGGGAATTGACTACGAGACGGTCATTTTAATATCAGAAACGGCTTGTACGGACAAAAATATTTTACATCATGAATAAGTTCTCTTCTTCCAAAAAATGAAGAGAAAAAACAGAAAACTTCTTACAAGCCTGCAGTATCACAACACACGTGACGTCCCGAAATTGCGCAGTAGTGAAATATGCACAACATTCCTGATTACTCGTGAGCAAGTTGTGATACGGGAGTTTTTTTGTCTCTTACCATCAAAAGCGATTCAGTCTCGTGCTAACGCTGTCATTATCTTCTTACAGCGCAGGGCAGAAACACAAGCGCACAGTACGTGGTACGTTCGAAGCTAACTGACCAAAATATTCAATTAAGGGATGCTTGATAGAACGGCCAGAGGTACTCATTCCCTCAGAGAGGTTATAAAGCGTGAAGGTACTCGAAACTAAGTCAGATCGATTGATTAATTATGAAAGGGATTGAAAAAAGATATATCAAGGACATTGTAATCGGAACGTTTCGAATCCTGACCCATCTTCAGCCAAAAAATTTGCACGACTACACATCTTTATTAACATATTCATACGGTATGGGTTCATATTTTTTATTTTTTTTGTACTTTCCTCTCCGTTTGACTCCTCATTGCAATATGAATATATTAATAACGATGTGCAGTCTTGCAGATTTTTGGCTACAATTATAATGCTCTTGATATATCTTTTTCTATCACCTTCATAATTAATTTATTTTACAAGAGAAATATATCTCAAGTTGATTAATTTCTTAGAAAGTCATGCTTGTAAACATGAACTCCATGCTGATATATAATAAAATTAAATTTATTCTCAAAAACATTACACCATTCTTCCGCTTAAAGAAAATCAGAGATTTTCAAATCCTGTACTTTGTGTACAAACAAAATAGACGCAAAGAAAATTGGAGCATAAATATGATCATTGTGTGTATAAATTAAAGAAACGAATCAACAAACACGTGATTGGAATATTAAATAAGAGAATAAAAATGGACGGGACACGTTATCGAAAAATGAAGAAAATAATGAATTAAAACGAAGCACTTGGAACTGTTGAAGTTCTGATGGTTAATACATACTTTCACACTGTAAAACAGGACACCCTGTATTGTACGTAAGAAGGGCTCGCCAACACCTGAGAAAGAGAAGTCATACAGCTAGTAACTTGGATCTGAGAAAGGTAGTAAGTACGGCACTCGAGTTCACAACGCCCACCTGGATGGCCTGGTACTGCTCCAGTTGGACGAAGGCTGTCACTGGGCTCAGGCCACTGCCGTTGGGGAGAGTGGCTTCCATCTGAAGCAGTGAACTTCCCTGCCAGTCAAAAGTTCATGTTTGAATTTTCATAGGTAGCAGTCATTCGGTAAAACCTATAAGGAAACGTGAGATCAATCTTATTAGGACTAAGCTTTAATTTTTGCAAATTTAACAACGGGAAACATTATTGCTGGAGGCAGTCGATAAAGGTAGTAATATCGTTATATATTTGAATCAGCCTAAGCAATCCGAAAATAACGTATTGAAAGAACTTTCTGAAGGTAGGTAACACACAAATTTTATGAAATAGTTCTAACAGTTTATGAACATTAAATATTTTTTACTTCAATTTGATACGACTGACACTATAGCACATATTTATCGACAGTTTCATATCTCAACGAACTTCTACAAGATACGTAATAAAATAATTCAGATACTATGAAACTGTTACGGAAGAAGCAACATCAAATTTCAATGCTTACCTAGACAAAAATACACGACAAAAGCTCTTCAGAGCTAATATTCATACAATGGCCATGATATTCAAGCAATGACCATACGACGGTGAAGTTCAACATTTAAAATTCATAAATTTCGTATTATTCTGCTCATATAATTCAGTCAAATACATATTTAAAACAACAATTTATATAAGTTCATATGGCATCCCCAGCAGCACAGTACTTTGCAAGGTAAAAATAATAATAAACGAATGTAAGAGCAACTGGAAAAATTGAATTCAGCTTTAAAAATGCCAATAAAACAGTCGTCAGTTCCACAGTTAGGTGAATTCAATAAAATACTTTGAAAATCAAGAAACATCTAACAAACCAATGCTAAAGAGGAGACTTTACAGCGTCGTAGTTCACAGAAAATAGATCCTTCTCGGGCTCAGGGAGACCAATCTACGCTGGGCGTAAATCCGACCCCACAAACCTGATTGAGTTTCTTCCACAAGTTGAGCACCGGCGAGAGCTGCAAGCGCCATTTCTCTTTGTCGAATTTACCCACGAGTTCTTCTGAGCGCATGAGAACTGGACACAGAAATGGATCGGTTTAAGACAGGTTTTAATTTATTGTTCATTATATATTACAGTCGGACATCCGTATCATATAACAGCTGGATTCATCACAGATTAACTACTCCAGTCACTAAAATAATATTTAATGGGGAAAATAGGGAATGTTCAAGGTTTACGATGAGTAGAAAAATTTAAACTTCTGTTGCTACACGAATATAATTAAAAGGATACTTTGGCAGGGCATACCTTAATCAAGTAAAGCATCGCTTAGGGAATAAAAGACTATGACATGAAGCCACGTAAGATAAAGAATACTAGCAAGGAAACTTCCCTAAGTTTTTCATTCAAAAGGGAAATGCGCAATAAAATTCTTCTTCATCTTCACTTGAAATGAGTTAAAAAAGTCGTAAAGTACTTTTGTTTCAAATACTTGACTTGATCGGACGTTCGAATAATGCTTCTCCAACGAATTTACCATGAAGTCTGAGTGAGCAGCGTAACTTGAAATATATCCATGCTCGAAAACGAATGAAAAATTCTTCAATAGCAGAACAAGTCTTCCATGCTTGAAATTTTTTTGATTATTGCTGAAATTGTATGGGAGTAAACATTGCTGTAAAAGAATCGCGTAAAGTATTATTTAATAAAAATTTCTCTTATTAGGCTGCTAGGACTGTGAGTAAAATTATACTCATTTGTGTGAGAAATCGTTCGAAAAGAAATGATGAAGTCGTTGACAATCACGGTTTACCGTGCAAAAAGTAATTAGTTAAGATTTGTATCGGCGATCTCTCATTGATAAAATTGCAAGCGTGAAGGAAGACACTAGATCTGCTGTAGAAAGCCTAGATGACTGATCAAATTTTTACAAGGAGAGCTTTCAATCCGACACCTAAGAGTTATACAGGCTGAGAAGCACATTTAGGCAGCAAAAACTTATTAATTTTTGCCCAGTCATCGTAATGTCCATGGATACCCATCCGATCAGTGTGCTTTTCATATTTGGACTTTATTGCAGCAAATTTATAATTAACTGGCAACAACATGACAATTCTTACCGAAACTGCATTTGCAAGAATACATAGTCGTTACAACAATTCTTGAAGTCTGTAAATACTGACGTTAACCTGTCGATTGATGATGCAGAAACTATCCCTTAGTTTCTTGTAAGAAATATGAGCTACACTATCACAATTATGAGCTACACCGTCACAATTATGAGCTACACCATCACAATTATGAGCTACACNGCTACACCATCATAATTATGAGCTACAGCATCACAATTATGAGCTACACCGTCACAATTATGAGCTACACCATGACAATTACTGTGTTACCTTTGAGCTGGTGGATGACGCGACTGCTGTTCATGCGCTGCCTAGACCGCTCAATGTTGGCGGGCAGGCCAAAGTGGTCGGGCTGGTCGTCCTCAGGCAGAGCCGTCACCAGGCCGTAGTAGTCCTGAGCGAGAGGAGCGGGAGGTTAGGTGGGGACAAGAGCTTCAAAATTCCATTTTTTGAAGTCTTGGAATGGAAGAGAAATTACTGAATGTAACAATGTTCCTGCGACGACACCATTTTTCTAGGGTTTTATGAAGGGAGAGTTCTTGAGCCGAGGGAGAGACGGGTTTCAAAATGATTTGTGTACCGTATTTGCGTGGGAGATTTTAGAATGGGAATGAAATACGGAATTAAACACGTTTACTAGGATGATGGTTTTTTATGGGTGAAATGACCCACCGGTGGGTCACACAGCAAGAAACGTAAGTACCCTAAACTCATCTGGGTTAGTATTTGAATTACTTACGTATTTGTGTACAACCAATGTTTCTGAAACTACCTATCTTGATACTTGTAGTAATACTACCGTATAGACACGTGTGACGATAGTATTTAATATTCAAACGGGTGAGGGTAAAATCGAAATTCAGTTTAGGTTCAGTTAGGCAACATTCAATTTCTGTAGAAACTTTTAAAAGTATTAAAATGAACATTGTGGACAGAACTAAACATACATTTATAATGATTCAATGACGTTTTTCAAATCATGCCTTGCCAATTTTGGCGAGCAAAATATATTCGATAAATAACGCACACTACAGTAAAACCGATGGAGGAAGTATGGGTTACGAAGAAAAGGTTATATAGAATTTCTGAGCATGGTTTAACAAAGAGATGGAATGGAAAAAATTTGTAACACACCCCAGAGCGCTGGCCTGCGACGTATACAGCTGCCGTGCGTACGTGAATTCCTTCGTATTCGTTGATTTAACAGCGAGCTAACTTTAAAAATTGGAGTACATTGACAGGTACTTCATTTATGACAAACATTCAACTTGATTCAGAGCCTAATCGTTTAAGAGCGCCAGTGTCGTCAGGTTAGAACTACTTATTAAGACAAGACAAGAGCGTCCTCTGATACCTGACCCCTTTCCCTCTATAATTAGCTCATATTAAAGCACTTAAATGCTATATTGGCTGTAACACAAAAAACATCTGGAAGTAGTATCAATTTGCTCGTGTGCTGAATTATTGTGTAACTAAACACATGGCAGGTATATGTCTAAATACCAATATTGAATGTACCGAATTCGGTAGGTGGGGTAGTGAGGAGTAAAGTCCTTATTCACGTACATTGCTTTCCTCAATACCCCACTCGTGCTTCCCCAACTTTTTTCATCCCAGCAGTTCCCACTCTGTAATATTCCTTTCGCCCCTTGGGGACATGATGGGGTCTTTGGGCTCGGAGCCACACAAAAACACAGAAAGCAAATCGTAAACCTATTTGCGTAAGATTGTATGTTGTTTTCACCAACTTAAAAATATTCCCATACTTTACAGAATCATGTATTATACGCGTGACTTTTAATGACGGGACCAAAAATAATCTCCATGAACTCTAAGTATATCAGACGTATTTTCGAAAACTAAGCATCTAGGAAATTTTCAGACAGATCTGCACCACCTCAAGGCATCCGTTGAGGCAGAAATCCGGCAAATTGGACTAGAACTCATTAGCACAGTAATGAACAGCCTCCTCAAATGAGAAATATCATCTTCGAAAAGTTATTAGAAAAAAATTTCTAAGTCTCAGAGTTCTGTTGCTTCTCAGTTTTTCAAGATTCTTCGATTATTTCGAAAGTTAATATAGATTCTTTCTGGTCCCATCATCGAGCATCATCCATGAAGGATCGTTATTCACGCAAAGTATTTTTCCGGAGTCGTGAAAATAGCGGATCGAGAAGCACCGTTCATTCGGTATCCTGCGTGGCCAGTTCACCTGATAGTTGACGGTGGTGGGCAGGGCGAGATTGGGGGCGAGGTGCCTGGCTGGGGGCTTCTTCCCTCCGATCACCTCGCTCGAGAAGAAGAGGGTCAGGTAAGACTGCAATACGCGAAGGTCCCACGTGTTGTCTACGCGCCCGCCGTAAATGGCGTTCTCAAACAGTCCAATGATGAAGTCCCACTTGATCTCGCCACCGCCTTCGGTTGAAACAAACTTTCATGTACGGGTGCTCCACAAAATATTGTAAAACAATTGAAATAGAATTATGTTCAATTAGTATTACACAAAATATTGGGCAAAAGATTGAACTGTAGTTCACTCATGAATATAATCTTGTTACCTCGCAATTTCGCTTTCTCAGATGTATAAAATCACAAAAAAATTACTACAGGTATCTATCACAATGACCAAATGGTGAACTTTACCCACAGTACAACTACGTTAATATGTCAAAAAATTCCTCGCAGGTAGTAGGAAAGAGCGTAACCTTACTCAGTCGAGATTGTACTTTGTTCTCTTCGAACGTACGGGCTACTTTTTTGTACCAAAAGGGCTTAGAGAGGCCGGTCATGTGGCAGGAAACGAATATCAAAAGTGAGAATTACTGCCACAAGACAAACGTAATTTTTCCTCTACAAAAATAAATCTGACATATGCTCAAAGTCGACAATGGAATGCGTCGTAAGCCTAATGAGAATATCAATTCATCATGAAATAGTCTACAGTGAGATACTTCAAAAGCTCGGCTGAAATAAATGCGTAACTTCTCACATTTCGTACTAAGATCTAATTTGACTGCTGGTCATAAATGTATCATATACGCGATTAAATTAGAATAAGGAGTACTTTAATTTACATTTTCATCCATAAACTAAAAGCTAGTATGCACTGAACAGTAAATTTAGTTTTATCTGGAAGCATACTTAAATAAATCCCGGTGCGCTTTCAACTTTTTCCTGAAACAAAGATCAAGCAGGACTAAAATCTAGAAAACTACGGACGTTCACGTCGTGTGGTCTGTTAAAAAGTCTACTATCACTTTCAGACACCATGAGAACCAGACCAAGGCGCGAGCCACTGACCAGCAAGCGTGTAGAGACGGTCGACGATGTCGGCCCCTGCCCTCAGGTCGGCGTACGAGAACTCGTAGAACTTGGACCAGCCTTGAGGGATGTAGGTACGCCTCTCCTGCAGCACCGCGTGGGTCCATGCAAGAACAAAGAGGGCCTGGGCTCGGCTCACCGTGTTGCCCTTTGCAAACATCTCAGGACTCCAGGAGTCCAGCGTGCGCTGGAGGTTCTTCTTCAGACCCGCTGGGGCCTGGACACAACAATGCGATGGAACTGGACTGTGATTGGAACACTCGCCATTAATGCGTGACAAATAACATTTCTGATCCTCACTCCAATCGTTAGGTTTGAACGCGCGGTCTCGGCTTCTGTGTATGGGCTGGTGTTTTATCTTCTAATGTAATTCCTCTAAAGGATCAGACGTAAATATTAGGCAATTATGTAAATTAGGATCTTTTTAAGATGTGCTATTTTTTTCGATCATTTTTTTTCACAAAATTCTATGCTTTCGTACTTACTTTTTGAAAAGTGAACCTACATAAAAATTGTGCTCAAACACTGATTTTTAGTTTAATTACTTTTTTCAGTGCAAATCTCGTCAATTTTGAGTCACTACTAGCAAAGTCTTTTCTTCAATCATTATTTCCATCACTTCAAGGCACTAAAAATCATCAGAATGACACTGTATTGTTTTTTTTATTCATGAGGTTTTCGTAACAATAACTATGTAGAAAACAAGGAATGAACTTGAAAAACAATTAACAACCTTGTCAGAAGCGAAAGTAAAAATGATTTCACGCGGTATACCTTTCATTAACATGTGTGTGCTCCATTGAATGTCATAATTTTCTACGATAACGCCGTGGAAAAAAGAGAAGGAAATAGCCAGAGGAAAATACCGCACCTCGTACGTGATCTTGAGGCTGGACTGGAGGAGCATAGCAGTGAACTTGGGGTGTGGCTCCGCCGTCAGCCACAGCCTGGGGAAAGAAAAGCGCTGCCCAACTAGCTCAAATGCCGTCACATCAGGCGGCAATCAAGCTAGCTCTGAGGGAGCGCTCTCAATTGGGCTTTCGGCTCAATTGAGAGCATGATGCTCAGTTAGGATAGCTTCAAGGGCAACTGTTGCAAGATTGTGTAGTTAATTTCGATTATTCTTGTGGTAAAATTAAGAATATGGCTTTCTGGGGAAGGAACTTTGTGGGGGAAAATTGGAAAGCAACGCGAGTAACGAATAAACCTTCTTACGAGTAGAGAGCTCTCGCTCGTAGATCTCCGAAAATGTCAAAGTAAAGTGGAACCTGTGGCTCTCCGAGGGAATCACATTTGACAAAGATCTTCGGAAGTAATCAATAGGTTGCCACAGGAATATCTCAACAAAACTGCACAGTGACACATTCATCAGAGAGCTGTAGGCGGGACTTTGGACA
>VOMN01063623.1:0-17399 GCA_014899125.1 Orchestia grillus
TTTAATTTGAACTTTACATATTTTAATTTGAAGCTAAAAAAGTGTAGCTAGGGGGAATGTGAGAGAAAACTTTCAAATTGCAAGTATCCTTGAGGACATTTCCGCGTACCTCTCATGAGCTGCCACGTTGCAGCAGTACGTAGCCTATGACGTCACTGTTAGAGTTATTCAGTAAGAACGCTTATACTCAACCAATAAGTTTCCTACAAAAAGGAATGCTAGAAGATTTGCTTGGTGTAGCGCAGCCCATTCCGGTAAGAATTTCCATTCTTAATGAAAGAAAGATACAGAAACACTCAGCCTCCTGAAACGCAGCTCCTAGCAGGCTGATCTGCAGTAGCGAAACGCGTTCGCGGTGACAGCTCACGTTCCGAGTTGGTCTAGGCGGCGGGAGAAGTTCTTCATGAGAAAAGTTGAAACAAATTGAAATGCGACCTGTACTTGTGACCGAAATTAAAACCAAGAGATACTCGGGGTAAAATGAGCGAAACTTCTCGTCTTCATTCACGGGAAAGTACTTTTCTATTTCAATTTTTTTTTCGCGCTTGTTGGAGACTGAAAATTAGAAAAGAACGTAGTGCACTCCAGCAAAAAGCCTGCCCCCTCGAGATGGAGTAAGAATGCAGTTTTCCAGTGAGCTTCTGATGACCGAACTCTCGCCCTCGATTTCATAGAAATGTAGCTTCGGTAAACTGTGAATTGAAAATATAGTAAATTTCCTTTGATGCGAAGTGTTTGATTGAACACACTGCACAGTTTCAGTGATGTTTTTAGTCCGTGATCAATATCAAATGATGATTAATTTACTCCATTTTTTATCGGCCTAACCACACACTGCTGTGCTGAATGCAGGGCCCGGCGAGGCGAGAAGTAACATCGATCTCTCCAGGACGGCACCAATTGCCTCTTGTTATTTAAAAGAGTCACGCAATATAAGTTATGTGAGAAGCCTAGCCTTGTTCAGAAGAACCAACCTCTCTTAGATCCAATTTAAAGTTCAGGAGTATATCACTCTGGCCGAGACAGGCAACTTCAAAGAGGAGTGAATGCGAAAATTGAATTGCTTCAGAAAGATAATGAATTATTTAACAATTTAGTCTTTAGAGGTAGTCGTCGACTTACGTCATATGCGACCTACGACTGATCGACTTTATGGCCGTGTAGTCTACACCAAGAATCTGAAGAGCTTACGAATTATTAGCTGTTCGAACTGTAGGAAGAGCTGGATCCAAACACAGTCGTAAGCCGACGACTACTTGTATGCCAATTTTCTCAAACACATCCCACGCGATTTATTTGAACAGTTTAAGGATTTCATTTCGTGACTGAACGTGTGTATACTTCACGCCTACATTCACTGTTCAAAAAACTTTGTTTTTTTGTAAGTTGTACATCAGTTCCATTTCGAAACAATTGCTAATTCGTTGGTCCAGGGCAGTTTCTTCTGGGTTCCCCTAAGAACAGATTTTTGATACAATGGTAATTATCAAAATATTTCTGACCTGTATGGAAAATATGCTTTCCAGACAAGAAGTTAATTCCTTGCTACTAATTTGGTGTCGGCCTCCACGCGCCCGAATAAATGCAGCAGTTCTGCACTATATTGAGTCTACATGGATCCTAATTTACACCTGATCGATTGTAAACAACTCTTGTATCAACCGACCTCGTATTGCTGTCACAGTACGTGGACGATTTTTTCGACGTTTAACTTGTCGTTCTAGCTGGTCCAAAAAAGTTTCTATTGGGTTAATGTCTGGAGACTTAGCTGGCCAATCCAAATTCCTAAGGTATGCTGAATGACTGTTGTTCTAATCAATGAAAGTTCTAGTCCTAGGCAGCCGGCAGTTGTCGTCTGAAACATAGGTTACGCAAAATGTCTTTCTTCAATCAGATATTGTGCAAATGGTAAGACTTAGTTAAGTAGCAGCTCAATGTAGCCATGCTAGTCCATTTTGACGGACATCTCAACTAAAGGACACACTTCTAAGTAGTTGGAATAGCTCCAGAACATGACAGACCTTCTTTCTCCTTGTATCGCCTCTTGCACACAGGCTTCGTTCAAGGCTCCATCAGATCTTCGACGAACACGACGGTGAGTATCATTGATGTAGAGAAAGATGATTCATCTGACCACATTACACTTCTCTACTCCTCTATGGTTGAAAGTACGTGAGCGTTAGCCTAGTTTAAACGAGTGGCCTTGTGAGCAGGAGTGAATATCGGCCGTTTACGAGCCACTCTGCTCCATATATTCATTGCATGAAGTTCCCGACGAAGAGTTTATTCAGAAGCTGCAGGGTGAAGGCCATCATTGACGTTCTGCAGTAGTTCCATCCATGATGTATAGCAATTCGAGTTGACAATTCGGGGCGCACGCAGACGGTCCTATCGGTTAGAATTTTTTTCGACTATAATTTTGCCTTGAACTACCGTACGTACCGGATTATTAGCATTGTTTGTGGATCCGAGACACTAAACGTCAGCAAATTACGCTACTTCTTTTTCTGTGTGTCCCTTAGCCCGACCAAATGCAGTTACCCCGTTTTTACTATTCTGAGACGTCTTGTGTTAGTCCCACTGTTGTAGAGCCCCTATGAAACCTGTCTATACCTTACCAGCATTAAATAAAGACTGATGCCTGTTCAGTACTTGCATATGACCTAAGCTTCGGTCACAGCTTGGAAACCGATTGAAGAAGACAGTAAATAATGGTGCTCGTGAATTGTGGATACCTAATTATTTATCCGGGGATCTTGTTGTTAAACAATGATAGACTCTTCGCTGCATGAATAAGCGCTGAATCTACAACATTTGTTTGATCTAAGAGCATCAAAAAGTTATTACTGAAGGATATGCGACAATCCAAGTAAATATATAAGTACATTTTATAGTTGCCCCTCCAAGTGTGTTGCAAAACACACAAACGTCCAGTTATTGCGAAAAAATAAAAGTTAAAATTACGAAATAGCGCACATCGTTTTTGTACAAAAATCTGCGCTCGTGAATATCAAAAACAAAGGCTGGCCCGCTGTGACACGAATTATTTTAATTCTCTGAAGCACCTGTCTTACTGCTGATGGATTGATATGGAGACTCGACTTTGGACCACGTGACTGCCCAGTCTGAATTTTTCACCGCCCATTGAAAAATTCGTAAATTAGCTGATGATTATAAATAGGATTAAAAAACTATAGATGATTACAGATGCCCCGGGGCAAAAGTAAGGTTAGGAGTGTCAGTAACGTTTATTTGCGACATAACCCGCGACAATCTTGCGTTTTTATGGCCCACCTATTTAGCGTATCCAGGATACTCATTCTTGCTTAATAGTCACTCATCGCCCGCGGAGCTCACAGCATTGTTGGGTTCCTGGTTGTGAAGCCCGAGTCTTGGCTTGAGTCGGGCAGGACTCATTCCTTAGGTTCAGGAATGAACAATATCGCACGCTGCTGAGTCACGAACCCAGTGAGGGCTGCTTTGTCATTTAAAATAAAAGGGATCGTTTAGTTTTGCGTGAGCTGCACGATATTTGACGATTCATAATTTAAGAAAAACTGTCATTTCTCAAACACACTTTAAATGCAATAAATGTATTTTTTCCGTTGACGAACCTTTGCTCATTTCGCATCTTCTATCACCGATCGTCTGAGAAGAATCGAATGTCGTTGAAATAAACAGCGAATAACAACAAAGTAAGACAATTTACGCTACATCACCATCTCGCCTCAGTCACATGAACACCTTTTCGTACGCTTACGTCCCTAGTACCATATCTGCCCATGCATTAACACACTCTCATCACAATGAAAGCGTATGAAAGTGCATTAAAAGTTCACGTGGGGTAGCACGAGTGCGTTTGATGGCACCAAGCCTGTATTTAGAGCTCATTGCAGACGCCTGCACATACCAGTTCAAACTTAAATCATACAAGGCCACTCGTGAACCCTTGATTCATTTTTTTTAAATTCTATCGTTATTGAGCGAATACAATTTCAAGGGAGACGGGCTGCTCGCTGTTCTTGTGATTAATTTCTTTATCATGATCAACCTTCATTATTGTGTAAATTTTCATAATTAATTTCATTATGAAGTATTGGTGTATTACCTGTTCTCTGAGTCATGATTCGAGGCAAGCTTGTCTAACTTTCGTTTTTCTAGGGTTTCTTTCGCAGTTTTTCAGATCCGAATAGTACGAGCGTTTCCAAACGTTTGAGGCTCACACTCGCGGAAGCTTTGTTCACATAGCATCTCGTATCCACGATACTGTGATTCCTAACCTGTTGATTTTTTAAGAAGAGTGAACTAATTTATCGGAGAATTTTTGAGTATATATTTCATCAAGAAATATAATACCTCGGTATCCAGGATATGTGCGGCTTGGAGTTTAAAGGCTGCTTCCTCTCTCTTATTTATGGGCGTACCTTCTGGCCTCTAATATCTCCATTTAATTACAAGGGAGCTCGTGCGTACGGTTGCAAACAAACAAGAAAGCTTGTAAGATGGCCAGAGTAATAGGGTTACTAGTCAGCGTCTAGTATTATCAGTAGACAAGAATGGCGGGTCAAACGATGTTAATTGCATGAGATACCTTCTTATTTACGGCGAATTGGACATGAAATAATGCTTTCAGTATAACTGATATGGACTGCCTTCCCTGACAGTCTCGCTGATTCAGATCGGATACGGACCCGGGGACTTTCTCCCATCTTAATTCTTAAGAGCGTGACAGAGAGACAGACGGACCAACCAACCAAGCAATAAGCAACACTGGACTGTTATTATATAGTGGGATGCTAGACCACTCGTAACCCATTGAGTCACTATTTTAAAGTCTCCTTCGGGCCTCTAATTATTTTTCGCTATTTCCTAATAAATATCAAAAATCAAAAACATAATTTATTCACTTTAATCCCGATGAACCTTTATCATGATACCGTTAAAAATACTGATTTAATTACTAAGAGATAAGTTCTGAATTTCTGCCGTATATTGTTACAGGGTCCCGCATTGTTGATCAGAATCGATCTTCATTAAAGATGGAACAACTGCGCATCGTTAATGAAGTCACTTCTCCTGCTGTTGCTGAACGAAATTTTGATAGGGAACTTGCTGCAATGGACATATGAGCAGGTTAGACGTTGTTAAATTTTGCCCACCAAACCACTTTTTTAAAATGGGCCTACGCAACTGCACAGTGGAGCACTGAGGAGTGGAGAAGTGTCANACCTCATGAAGCCTTCAACGAAGCCTGTGTGCAAGGGGCGATACATAGAAGAGTGAGGTCTATGTTGTGGACCTAGTATCAAATTCTGTGGCGTACTTCAAGCCTAGCACCAAATTATGTTGCGTGCTCTAACCCCGATGTCAAATGCGGGGGCGTGCTCTAGGCCCAGCGCCAAATTCATGTCCTGCATCCCAGACCGCTGGATGAGTACAAAAGATAAGGCCGGTAATGAAAACTTGTGAAAATAACAGCAAACTAAAATAACTAATTACAGTGAATTTCGGCAAAAAATTCCTCGCCTGTCATACGAGAGTCGCCGTCTTGCGTAGCAGGAAATGTAAAGTGAAATGTTGTAGAGAATATGTAAAAATAGCATAGTATGTAATATTGTACTACAATATGTTATACCGCACAGTATCATACATTATTGTTCAGTTCTGTGTAATACGGTGTAGTAATCTGCCCAGACAAAAAATTAGTCTCCTGCGACTCATACGGTGTAGGACCTCCGTGGGGACCCTCGTTTGTAATAATTATGAGTTGCATTAAATCTACAAGTGACATAATGTACGCCTGGTTGATCTTAAGCCACTCATCATGAACTGATCACGTAGTGCAGCCACAGTACGTGGACGATCTTCTCGGCAGCTAAGTTTTCGTTTCAGATAGTCCCACGAATTTTCTATTGGGTTCATGTCTGAAGACGTAGCTAGCGAGAAGAAATACCTGACATATCTTGAATGACTATCATGAAAGTTAATGACAGTTTTAGTCCGATGCACCCTGCAGTTGTTACCCTGATAGATAGGCAACGTAAAGTGTCTTTTTTCATTCAGACATTGTGCAAATGGGGAAATTTGCTAACCTAGCAGATTAATACAGCCAGGCTGGTCCAGTTTGACGGAAAGCTCAACTAAAGAAACCACTTCTGTGTAGTTGAAACAGCCCCAGAACATGACAGACCCTCCTCCTCCATGATAGACCACTGACAACCAATAGGAGACTGATTTTTAGTCCAGGGAGATTACTATCTATATCTGCATAGTTCTGTGCAATACGGCATGGTACTATGAAATACTGTATAGTACTATGTAATACGGTATATTCCTATGCAATAAGACACTGTACTGTGTAATACGGTATAGTACATACTATGTTATACAGTATTTTTCTATGTTATACGGATATTACAATGTAATACGGCTTAGGAGTAGGTAATACAGCACAATACTGTGTAATACGACGTAATACTATGTTATATAGAGTACTTTTTAATACAGCAAACCAGTGTCTCATAAAAATATACACCTCACGTTAGGACACCAATCATTCCACTCATATTAAGCCAATTTCAGCATGTGTGTACATACCTCTCATTAGAATATCAATAACCCACTAAACATCAGGCAGGATTTCTTTAAAAAATGCACACTTCTGTCAGTGCGCAGTATCTATGATACCTGTCTTATATCACTGCTGCTCAATATTAGCCGAATAATATTTGATAGGCTATAGTGACCTATACATGTCGGGTATATTGACGTGCACAGTTCCATATCTATTGATAAAATTCGAACCTTGATCCACAATCTTGTGTTTGTGAGAATGGATTTCATTTTAGAGGTAAATTTCAGCTCTGATATTCACCAATACAACCGCTCTCATTTGGCACGTCCACGTGGTCAGCAGCAGACTGAAACAGCGTCCCCCCATGGAAAACCTTCCACAGGATCCTGCAAGGTGGATAAATCGATGAATCTAGCGAGGAATAAATCTTCACCATCGGACGTCTTGCATGACCTCTTAGAAATTTATCACCGAGTTCGATAGGGGCCGTCGATGAGGCTGTAGCAGATGAGCGTGGTCAACATCATGTCCAGTAAACCTCCTATCGGTCGAAAAGAAGATATGTGGATTAAGCTTTGATAGTAACCTTATTGGCTATGTCCCGGAGAAAATCCTTCATTTTCAATTTAGGGTCAATGTTTTCAGCAAAATGATCTCCTGCGGCAGGTTAATGTTAAGTTTAAAATAATTCATGAGGCAAAAATTGAACTCCAGACAAAGAGTTTTTTCTTCCGAGAGTTAGGAGTTTGCATGAGCAGCAGAAAATTTCAAGTCATGTATTATTTCGAAAAAAAATCCTTGTGAAATACGAGGGTCATATCAAAGAATTTTTTCTGTCATATCAGGGTACGCTCTTAACGAGAAATGATAATAGTTTGCAACTACACAGCTCATTGGAAATTTGATGAAATGAATGTCATAAGATGTGCTAAGAGTGCTGAAGGGTGCTGGAGTGTGCTGAAGTGTGCTGGAGTTTAGTGGAGTGTGCTAGAATTTTCAGTACGTGGCACCCGAGCAAGTTCTCAGATTTAATAATTCCATTCACACATTTATTCATAGATTTATTGTATTTACACAATATCAACACATTAATTGTATTCATTTAACTCAACAAATCTTCTGATTGAACACGCACGGATTTCCCCCATAGCTTCAATTCGATGTAATTTTCTCGTGCCGTCGCGTGATGTTTATAATTTATTTGATAATTTGTCGTGATGAAAGGATTTGAAAATCTCACAAAATTTCATTTTTCTCTTGTTTCTGAGTTGAAACCACAATTTTCCTGTCTTTGAGAGTAAACAAAATTTAGATATAAGTAAAAGGTTTAATGCTAGAGCTTTATTTTTGGAGTTAAATTAGTGAAACTTCTAATTTGCAGTTCTTAAATAAAATAACAGTGAAACGTGTAATGAAAACAAATACATGTATAATACAAAAGAAAGTGTCAGGAATAATAAGTATTTTCTTTTGTTTTGAATATTTGTAATAGCAGGAGTTAGGAAATAATACTTTATTGCTAAGAAAAAATGATGTTCCGTAAAGGTACTCATCTACCTAAAATTACCGATAAAGAAATGAGATCGATGTACCACCAAAAATTTGAAAACCTAGCTTGCTTCTTTGACTCAAGTTACCTTTCCGTTTTTAAATCTACGCAAGTTACCACCAAGTTTTCCACCCAAGTCTTGGAGGCTCCTCTACTCTTCTTTTTCAATAATTTTTTACGAATGACCTGGAGGGGAGTTGATCTGTTAACATAACTTTTATAGCATATCCCAATGGGTCACAGGCGGGATGCGGTTCTTCTGGCTGTAGGCTGTTCCATCTTTCCTTCAAACAAGAGTGACGTCACTATGGTCACTGAATTTTATCTTGCTGTCATCAGACCTCAATGTTTATTTGAAAGAAATTATTATAGAGCTTGTCAATTGCTTTTTGTAAACTACAATCTTGAGTTTTACGACCAGTAATAAGGTCTTGTGAGGGATTTGGATTCGAGTTCTCGGCGCTGACGTTCATCACCATTATGTAAGTGCAAAAATAATCGCCGATCTAAGAGTTGCGATTCAAATGCCTTTTTAACAAAATATTCCCATAATATTTTAGATGAATTTTTGGTGTACCTCATAATTAATATGTCTTTAATAATTTTCAACTTACTTCGGATAAAAATATTCTTTGGAAGGAACAAACTTTAAATTGAGAATACAAGGAAAAAAGACCTCCGCTTAATTTTCTTGCACGAGTTTGAACTTGGACCCGCAGTGCCTCCTAAATTAATGTTATTATGAAAGAAAGGGTCCACAAGTGATCGGTCTGTACGAAAATGGCTTCAGAAATTCTATGATGGTGATGAGATCATTGAAGATGAAGAGGGGAGAGAACTGTCATGCAGTCTTGACAATGTGCAACTGAAAGCAATTGGTGCTGAAAATCTATGTCAAAATGAAAGATAAATGTTTCAGACTCGTGATGTCTGTCCTGCGACAGTCTCAAGCCCAATTTTTCTCTGTGATAATGCATGGCCACGTGTTGAAAGAAACACATTGCAGAAATTCACAGACTTGAGATACAAGACTTTACCACATCCTCCATTTTCTCCTGATTTTTGATGCTCAGACCACCAGTTTTTCAAACACTTAAGCGCATTTTTGAACGGAATTAAACTTTTCGATCTTAGCCAGAGGTCGAATCAGCTTTCAAAGACTTTGTACATAGGTCAAGGCTCATATTTTAGCAAATTTAAACATTTTTACTGCTCATTTTTCCACAGTGAAAAATGTTTCTAAAATCGGCAATAATTTCGCAATGCCATAATAATCGTGTTCTTCAAGAAAAGTCTGCAAAAATTATAATGGCTAAGAAATTTAATTCTCCAACTTCTATAAATCAGCACCTGATTAAAAAGAGAACACCGTGAAATAAGCTCCCCCGACTAAAAATTAGACACCTATTAATTATTGTACGAGTTCCGAGGTATTGTTTTTGAGCTCCTTTCTAAGACGACAATTGCCGGGTGCATCGGACTCGAGCTGTCATTAAATGGCCTGACAGTCATTCAGAATATGTCAGGCATTTAGACTGGCTAGCTAAGCCCCCAAACATAAACCTAATAGAAAATTTGTGGGATTGCCCAGAACGACTAGTTAGATATTGAAGAAATCGTCTAAGTACTGTGGCCGTACTACGAAATCAGTTGATGCAAGAGTGGTTTAAAATCAATCTGGGGTACATTAGGACACTTGTGGACTCAATGCGTGCAGAATTGCCGCCATTATTCGTGCTGAGTGGAGGTCCTACACCATATTAGTAGCAGGAGACTAACTTTTTGTCCGGGGCTTAGTAGCTTATGCTGCATCTTGAAGAGAGCTTAACATGTTATTTGTTTATTAGTTACCTAGAAGCGTAAACTTTCTTATACCACTGTGCTAAAAAATAAATGAATTCTTGCAGTAAAATACTTGTAAATATTGAAGAACCCTTCTATCGTTATGATAAGGGGTTCCTTGAAATTACAAGCAAACCTATGTAAGTACGTAAGAGTCTAAAATTATTTACACTTGAAGTACAGTTCAGCTCCTCAAAAAAAATCCCACTGCTATATTTCGACATCACAAGCTAGGTTTTTCAAAAACTGGTCAAAAAATATTCGTTTTGATCAACAGCCTGTCCTCTAAGCGAAATATTTGCCTTTAGAAATACATACAAGCACATTTTTAGCCTTCATTTATAAATTCAGGAAATTTTGTGTCGCTTTGAACCTCCCAGAATGCACACAGCCAAGCAAAATTCAGTGAAGAGTTCGCCTTCAAGATGAATCTCCACAATTTCTTTCCCTGTGAATCTTGCATGCGCATCTACTTCATAAGTGATTTTCAGAGACTCACGTCTCCCTGTGAAGTAAGTTTTAAGAATCCTCCCTCAGAATTTTATTACGGGAGCTTCTGGAGGTTCTCCTCCGACGGAAGAAATGAGCTTCATTTCCTTGAAGTAGGCAGTGAGGCGGCGCGAAGTGCCCAGGGCTCCGTTAGGAAATGAGAGCGAGATTTGCGCGGCAACTTCAAACTTGCACCATTTTAATGCTGCTCCTAAAGCGAGAAATACGTGCACCTGTGGGAACACACTTCTTTCTATTTCCTTAACTTGGAGCGAGCGTCGTGGGGGAGCGGTGCCTCGTGGGGAGGGCGGGGAGGAGGGAACTCCTGTTGGAAACATCGTCCTTGTCGAGCAGCCCATTGGCCTCGGATGAACTCATAAGTAATATCTTGCGTTCGCAGGCCAGTCGGATGAACTCAACTGAGACGTGGTCTTGAACTTAAGTTTGATTTGTCACCAATGTGTAAAACACTTCCTAAATGGCTGAAAAAATGCTATAATTGGGTATTAAAGACTAGAAGGCAAATTTAATGAGCTCGTTAATAGTTAAGGCCACAATTAGAAATTTCTGTGCCACAAATTTATATTGAACAGGTTAGTTTATAATACGTAACCCACATGGCTACCGATGATTCCTTAGTTATTACGTAATTACAAAATCAATCCACACAACAGCATCATTTTATGAATTCAATCCACTCAGTAACATCCTTTTATTAATTCAATCCATACAACAACATTATTTTATAAATTCAATCCACTCAATAACATCCTTTTATGAATTCAATCCACACAACAACATCCTTCTATAAATTCAATCCACAAAACAACTCCTTTTATTAATTCAATCCACTCAATAACATTCTTTTATGAATTCAATCCACAGAACAACATCCTTCTATAAATTCAATCCACACAACAACATCCTTTTATTAATTCAATCCACTCAATAACATCCTTGTATGAATTCAATCCGCACAACAACATCCTTTTATTAATTCAATCCATACACCAACATCCTTTTCCTAATTCAATCCTTACAAAATCCTTCCATGAACTCAATGGAAAAATATCCGTGCATCAATTCAAGCTACGCAATAACATTCTATAATAAATTCAATGCAGTGCAGCAACATCCTTTAATAAATTCAATGCAGCGCAACAACATCCTTTAATAAATTTAAAGCAGTGCAACAACACCCTTTACTAAATTCAATGCGGTGCAACATCATTTACTAAATCTAATGCAGTGCAACAACATCCTTCAATAAATTCAATGCGGTGCAACAACATCATTTACTAAATCTAATGCAGTGCAACAGCATCCTTTAATAAATCTAATGCAGTGCAACAACATCCTTTAATAAATTAAATGCAATGAGCAACATCCCTTACTAAATTCAATGCGGTGCAACAACATCCTTTAGTAAATTCAATGCAGTGCAACAACATCCTTTAATAAGTTCAATCGACAGGCGTGCAGCGGCAAACGCATTCTCTGATCAATTTGTCATGAGGGCGAGCTGGTACATGAAGATAAAAACAAATTAATAAAGCAACATATAATTAATTCCGAATTTTTAATTCCCAGTTCGAGTTTTTCATTCAAATATTTTCCCACGCCCGTTTTTATTTCACAAAAAACTGCACAACGTTAAAAAATCCCAAGACTTGTTTTCAAAATAATTTTCAGAAACAATTACCATTAGAAATGATTTCTTTTGGGAGGCTGATTAATATTGGAAGAGATGCGGAAAAATAATTCAGTCTCATGATAACGGAAGTACATACGAAAAATCTTTCATGCTGGTCAGCAGCACGTTATAAGGATGAAGGGTCATTCTCACAGAGCTGTGTTTCTTTGTAGATCAGTACATACAATGGGTCAATTGGGGCCAGATTTAACGAGCTGATTTTACTTTGAATTTTTACGCTGCTATTCGGAAACATTTGTCTGAAATAGAGCAATAGCTTGAAACTTCCTAGTGCTAATTTATAGTTACGTTTTTTTCATCACGTTCAGAAGCGTTGCGATTTACAAGCATAACAATGTCGAATTTCTGAATCTATTAAAACCTACAAGTTTTTTGCTCGAACTACCTTCAGAAATGAAATTTTTGTAAGCAGGGTATTGTCATCTAATTCCCTAGGTAATTGTAACATACGTTCTTATCGTGGTGGTGAAAATGTACGATGAAGGAAACAAAAGTCTTGCATCGGAGTTCTTTACTCGTGAAATATATAAAAAAGGCATAGAAATCTTAAGACGAACTTAAGCTGCCAAAGCGTGTATTCATTCACCAGCTTTAACAGATATAATGAATGAGAAAGCTGATATTCTAATATTTCAGTCGTTGAAGTGCGGTAGGGCGGCTGGAAAATAAATGGATTTAACAGAAAACTGCGATGATGTGACGTATTGTTTCCTGGGATGTTCACAAATCAGGCATCCATTACCTCCTGACGTTAGGAACAAAGGGCCGGTCCGAATAGTCAATAGGGTGACCGTACGGAGCTACTGGAATCAGATACACAAGGGCACTCATGTGCATGATTACTTAATCCTGTTGAATTATTTATTTCCCGCTAAACAAAGGAAAAATCAGTGAATTGATGGAGTTTCAAAACACAAAGGTATGCCTACGCGCCGTAGAGAATGCAATGTGAGAACTGAACTGTGAAAGGCGGTGACAAATGAGGGAAATGAATGGGGATGGAGAGCGTTTTATTTGATCACGAGAAAATCAATGCAATATGACGAGTTTTATAATATCAGGAGAAAATAAGCGAAACGGTCAAATCAAACCTAAATAAAAACTATACTATTCTTTATCGGGTGTCAACCAAGAGTCCTGTTTTTAAATATGATGTTAAAAGCACGTGTGATTTATAAAAAAATATGGAGAATTTTTGCAAACCGTGCATACAACCTGTTAATTGATTTGATAGTTTTCCAGTATTTTGCATCTAATGCAATTGAAATTGAAAGCCTTTCACTGAAGAAATCGCAACTGTTTGGGAATCTCCCGTCTCTAGTACGGTTTTAAAATATATTCAGGAAAAAAATCATTATTACATATAATAAGCACAGCACAGCTGAATAAGATGAAGCAGTGGGGGTAAAATTCTTTCAAGTTCAGAGTTATCTAGGGAAAGTCAATAGAGAAATGAGATTCATTTCAGCTCATAATTCACGTATTAGAATAAGCTAACCGTCACAAATAGTTTTGTACGTCTGATTTTATTTTTATCATGGATTATATAAGATTATTGAATTTGCATAGATTTTTCGGATTACTTTATTTCAATAAAGAATAAATGTTCAAGACATATAAATTCCCTAGTTTTCTGATAAGCGTGATACATATATATCGGCGAAATGCTCGATTTGATAATTCCTTCATCTCTGGTGGATGAGATATAAGCGTCCAAAGCCAAATAAAAATAAAAGAAATACTTTGTACGAGTTAAAACTACACTACCAATTGTCATGGTCTTGCTACATAAAGTCGTTCAGATTTCAGTAGTCAGAAGTGTATTTGCTAGATTAATACATCTATTTGGACTTGCATCCGACAATACAAAGCATATTTTAAAATAACGAAAGTCTCTTCCTCACACATTGACGTTTGATGACTCCGTGCTGCGTGAGGTGGTCAATTCGCAAGTGCCGGGCAATGTTGACAAATAAGAAGACACAGACGAATAGATGTGTCGTCCTAAATAAATGTTTCAGAGATTATTGAAAGGAATACAAATAAAAATAACCGCAATTTTAACTTGACTATTCATCCGATCATTCAGTGTATTCATTTTTCACACGCACGATAGTAAGTGCCACTGACATCATGAGGAGTCCTTTAATTTCACGATTTAAAAACTTAAACATCAAAGGAAGTCAGCCTTTAGTTCCAAGACCCCCTTCCATTTTTCGGAAAATTTTTCCCTTGAATAATACATCCATGAATTATTGCAGCGACAGAGACCAAAAACATTTCGCCAACGTCGTCAGTCATTCAAATTTAAGTTAAAATTAGCCTTCTACGCTCTTACGCGATAGTTTACCTGCATTTTTGAGATCATAAAAAGCGTCCTATGCATGTGTGTGCGGTGACAGAGTAACGATTGGCCAACCAGAAACATTTTTTTCTTTCGTTGCCTCTCGTCCGATACTCCACAAATTGTCTGTCAGGGAGGATGTCTGACCGAGAACTACGATTAACCAGGGACAGATCCTTTCAACGACGCCCTGACGAGACGCGTTAACTCTCCCAAATGCCTGCTATCATTGACGAAATTATGAAGTACATCGTCGAATAAAGTTTGTGTTCGATCCCGGATAGAAACTTCAGAAACTCACCGTTTTGTAAAAAAATAGAATTGACCGTGTGAGCCCAACAGACTGCTTCATCATCCTCTCTCTCTGGATAAGATGGTTACCTGGCACCTAAATTATATGTACTATGTAGTTTGGGCTCCCGGTTGCCAGACATATTTCTTAGAAAAATTGTATTTAAGCCTTCTTCCCTATGGGCAGCACTCCGCCCGAGGTACCGAACTCAGAACCACCGGACTACAAGGAAAGCACGCTATCACTTGCGCAACGGAGCCACTTTATATTTACGTATATCTCATGACAATAATATCATACGCAGCAAACGGGATTGGAGTCTCCCATACTGAAACAACAGCGTTTGCCGAAGTAATTTCTGTTTATAAATGAGGGAAGTCTAATACGATATTTCTTAGAGTACCTTTAACTTAACATTAAAAATCAAAGAGCCAAGGAAAAGTGCGTGACTTTCCGGGATAAAATCAAGAGTTATGTTTTTCGTCATAAAAATGTCCTGGTCTCTAAAGCCTTTCATGTGAAGTCATTTAGGTCAAAAATGTCCACACGCGGTGAGTTTAAAGACTTACGGTCATGAAGAACAGGCTTCAAAGCGTTATAAATAAACCTAAATGCTCACTTCATTATTTCACAGGAATTATTTCCATAGCCGGTAAGACATTTGGATCGAGTGGAATGCGCTATCGGACTTTACAGGTCATCGGTCGCCAGTAATGAAGATAAAATTTCACTTTCATGAACGTTCCCGTACTTTTTATGAGTTAGCATTATGAGCTAAAAAACTACTTTGAGAGTACACGGATGTCCTGCATCGTAATATTTTATTCCTCAAGAATATGAACTAAAACTCGTTAAACTCTTTTGCTCGGCTTAAATCCCTGAGGTAAAGAAGGCTTACTATAATAAAAAGAACATTAAATGAGATATAAATAATTCATGTCCTCATTGTCACGGCGCGCACTCGACGCAACAGCAGAGCTCCGCCTCCAAAAAGAATGAGAGCTTTAAATTATTCTGGAAATAAACTACGGCAATATTACTGGCTGCGCTCAATGAGCTCAGGCTGAATTGCTGCTATGATAAAAAGTTATGCTACTCCAGTGATATTTGGATAGGGCTGTGCTGGCACCATGTCAGTTACGTTTGTGTTGGGTTTCACCAGGAGCTCCTACAGTAGTACGGCCATGTCCAGAAAGTAAAAGTATTGAGCTTTTGACCCTAAGAGAGAATTTTTCTCTACAAAGTAACCAGCACCGCGTTCGAGGTCCACGCGTTGGGAGTAGAATGCACACGGGTTTTTTCAGTCGATAAAGGCTCTTGTTGTATGATGGTGTAGAAATGAGTGTCTCGGGCTCCGATCTCGTCAGGTGCGAATTTCATGTCCGGTTTCTTTTCACAAAAGCCCCGTTCTAAGTTTGTAATGAAATTAAAGCTGTTTATGGGGTGGTGTCGTGAGCCGCACTTAGCGTACAAGTGGTGTCGTGAGTTGAAAGCCGTCAGAGCAAATGTTTTTGATGAACAAAGGAGGGAACGTTTATCTATGTACATGACTGGTGGGATTTTGCAGTAAAATGAAAAAATGATTCGTGAAAACCTTCGATTGACCACAGCAAAAAAATGCAAATTGATATACAATCAGCTGCTGTCGTGATAGTTGAAACGGCTGTACTAGCATCTCTGCAGTATTAGTTGAACAGGGCTGTACTAGCAACTACTGCGGTAACATCTAAATAGGGCTGTACAAGCAGTCACTGCAGTAATAGCTTAACTGTGTTGTACTAGCAACTATCGCAGTAATAGCTAAACAGGGCTGTACAAGCAGCCACTGCAGTAATAGCTGAACGATTTTGAAATAGCAACCCTGTCAGTAATGGTTGAACTAGACTGTACTACCAACCTCTGCAGTAATAGTTGAACTGGCAAGTGTTAGCAGCACTGCAGTAATAGTTGATCACGCTACACTAGCAGCCACTGCAGTAATAGTTGATCATGCTACACTAGCACCCACTGCAGTAATAGTTGATCATGGCTACACTAGCAGCCACTGCAGTAATAGTTGATCATGGCTACACTAGCAGCCACTACAGTAGTGGTTGAACTGGCAAGTACTAGCAGCACTGCAGTAAAAGTTGAGCTTGGCTACACTAGCAGCCACTGCAATAATAGATAGACTTGAATGTAGTAATTTAACAAAGAGCTCATTTAAGTTAATCCAACAAATTCTGTCAGTTCATATAAGAAAAAACGCTTCACAGTATGTTTAACTTGCATTTAGTCTTCGGAGTGATCACCATCGGCATCCATCACCTTCTGTCAACGTGTCTCCAGCTGTTCAATCCCCTTGCGGTAAAACTCGAAGGTTTTAGACGCAAAGAAGTCCGTACGGGCTTGGAGCAAGTCTGCTTCATTGGTGAAGGGATGATTTCCCTCGAAGAAGATTATCCAGGGAGTGGAAGAGGTGGTAATCGGGCGGCGTAAAGTCAGGTGAATGAGGTGGATAGCGCACATTCTCTCACCCAAGTTGCTGTATGGTACCCCTGACCACTCGCTCTGTGACGAGACGAGGGTCGTCAGGCTCTTCGTTGGAAGAGCCTC
>VOMN01063640.1:0-14289 GCA_014899125.1 Orchestia grillus
TACCACATCAGGGCAAGAAGACCCGGGCCCCTCATGCGTCGCGCTGATGTGTGTTTACTGAATTCCCAGAACTGAAAATGGTATCCGCATTAAGGAGGCATCCAGAGCGACACTAAACTTTTAGATTCATGATCGCAACTGACAGAGGAAAAGGTCGATGGGTGATTGTTTGTGGTTTGCTAAAAACGACGGTTCCACTCAACGCTGCTGGTACCTGTTTTAAAAATACTTCGAATTTTAAACTTTGGTATACCATTATATATTCAACTTACGCAAAGATAATAGATAATGTAATTTTACCACCGCTAGTCTCTCATCGCATCCTGCAAAGCTTGCAGAAACGATCTCAAAGCGACGTAGGACTGAAAATGGAAGTGAACGGGAAGTTAGAAGTCCGGTACGCAAGCGATATCAGGGGGTAAAAAACAGGTATAGAAGTAACAGCAAGCCAGTGTAAAAAGACACAAGCCTGTGTAGCTCAGGCACAAATGGCAAACAAAGAGACTAACTAACAACGACGGTCAACGTGGTAGTCAAATTGGGCTTCTAAAGCTCCTGATGCTATTTTGTGTACTCTTGCCAGCTGAAAAAGACAACGCTCTTGAAACTCAAATGTTCATCATAACACCTACTATTTTTCTTGCTATGTTTTGCTACATAGCTGTCCATGGTAGTCACTGAGACGATGGAGAAAAATAAACGCCGCATACTAATACGATTCAAGTAACTGATCTTAACAGTACATACTCTCTTTAACCGATCGAAGAAAATGAGATACCTATATGTTTAATATGAATCAACGATATTTTAGCGCCAGACAACCACCAATATACTCAAAAGAAATATTCTACCAATTTTAGGGACGAGTTAACCTATGAATAAATTGTGCATAAATCCGCTCCGAATTTGACGACGAGAATATACGGAGCGCGTGTATGCGTCACACCGCAGCTATGGTAGAATGATCTAATTAGAAACTACAGGATGCCCCGTTGATCGAAGGAAACCTGAGACGAGTGCGAGGAGCCGCGATTCATCAATTTTCAAGTGAAGGAGCCGCGGCTGTCTGCACAAGCGCTGGTGCCTTCGCCTGACCGGGCAAACATGGCGGAAGATGAAGGATTATTTACGAGGCCCATTGTGTCCATATTTTATTTTTTGGGGGATATGATTTCTATATATAAGATATAAGATATAATTTCTACCCAAAACGGTATCCAAAAATGTATTGAAAATTTTTCGTCACGTATCCAGGACTTCGGTAACCTGGGGGAAAAAATGAGAAAAGGTGAGAAGGTAGGGAGGAAGTTTACCGTTGCATTGTACTGTTAATTAAAAAAAGCCCGATTTGCTCATTTCGTCAAATACATTGCAGTACGTTTGCATGCGTGAGTGACTCGTTCCAGTTCGCTTAAAATACAATTTTTTTATGCAAAACTCACACTTAAACGCGGATGTGAGAGGAAAAACATTTGGTGCGTCCCAATACCTCACGCAAAGTGTATTTCACCAAGATATTTTGCGGTTTGCGAGATGGACACAATCGGCACGAAATCGTCTGAAATCTTCCCAGACATGGAGCAAATGTACCTCGACTCCATGAAAATCGTCCTGGGAGCTACGGGTCTCTCAAGGGTCATTGCACTTCAAAGTGAGCACGAACAATTCAGCATTTGAACTACGTGTGCCAAAACGGGGTCTGAAAAATGTTACCTATTTTTTTTGTCAGCGGCTACACGGAAGGAGCCCTGAATCGTGCAGCAAGGTAGTTCTAAAAGGATGTCGGTGTTGTGCAGGGTTACATCAGCATGTCAGTGTCAGCAGGGCATCAGTAAAAAGAGGTCAGAGTCAGTAGCGTAACATTCATATGTCAGTGTAAGCAGGGTAGCAGTAAAAGAAGGTCGGAGTCAGCAGGGTAACATTCATATGAGGTCAGTGTGAGCAAGGTAGCAGTAAAAGGTCATCTTCAGCAGGGCTACAGTACGAAGTACTAATTTAAAATAGTGTGTGTGAAGGAAACACAGAAGTGAGCATAAAACTACATGCAGTCTAAGGCGACGGGACAACTTACGCACATATGTGATGAGTTGTGGGAAATGAGCTTAGCTCCCGTAGGGAACTTTGATTTTTTTTAAATGTATTGAACCAATAAACGTACATATATTTCAAATCATAATCAATAAATGGATACTGACTATTACTTTACACTTAATTAAGCAAAGGAACGCGATTCAAGGAACTGATCTCATCAGTCTAGTACCTGAACACCCATTTTCGCCTCACGCCAGTTCATGACTATTCTATCAAATAAATGTGCATTACAAATCTGCTCTTGACAAGTCTTATGATAATAATGATAGAAGTTATAAAATAATAGTAATCTTGACATTGCTAACCATAATAATACCATGACAAAAATGAAATCCAATGTTTCATACGAACTCAACATCTGTACTCTTTGAGTAAAGGCTCATGGCCAAGGAAAAGATTTGAGAGGCCAGCATGAGGTATAATAGCTTTATGGGATCGTTTAAGATAACCGATACCAAGCTCCACCGTTTACGACGCACAACGACGAGAGCAACAATTCTGAGAAGAGCGAAACAGTGGCTGCGGTTTAGTGAAGAAGAGTGTCGGCGCACATGATGCGGGCACCCACCAGGGGTGAACAGCGGGGTAGTCCCTATAATGAGGCGGAAATTAACAATAGCGGCAGCGCCTGGCTGGCGAGACCCTGGCAAACGTATGAGAGGGTAGCTCGCATGGGGGCACTCGTCTTGCTTTCTCTGCCATCCTTTCCATCAGTGTGGAAAATTAATTCAAATGCAGAAGGTTGATTTTCGCGAGCCCCGACGAAATCAAGGAACAAAATCGAAAAGATGAATATTTTTGAGGGAGTTAACGTTCCTACGTATCTCCGAAGGTAGTATTCTATTCAGTGTACATAAAACTGCAAAATAACATTGATTAAAGAATGGTTCGTTCAACGTGGAAATGCTACAGTGATTATGGAATAATTTCATTCAGCTGGGTAAATCCCAATTAGCAAGTTCGCTTTGCTTTCAATACCAAAATTAGCATGAAATTTAAAAAAAAGGCCAAAGAAAACACAGTTTCGAAAACTTTACTAAAAAGCTGAGCTTTTGAGCACTTTTTTTACTTACTTCAGTAGACTGGAATAAGACTGAAAAAGTACATATTAAAAGGATATAATTACATTTCTTAAGTTTCACAACGGAGACACAGTAGCGAAAAAAAAACGCATTATTTACATTCCACCAGCTAGCGTTGTCCCGACTACTGGAGATGAGCAAAGAAAATGCTCGAAAGCTCTAGTTTATGATAAATTTTTTTAAAACAATATATTTTCTCCGGCCTTGTTATAAATTTTATAATAAAAGTACGTTTTCCTAAAACCAAGTCAATCCGTGAGATTATAATTGATGAAAGTTAGCATGTGTTACACAGAGACACAGACTGTCCAACAACAGAGCTCTTACTACGAGGGTATCACACCTAATAGCAGCGACACGCACCACACCTGCTGTGCAGGAAGCGGACCCGCGTACAACGCGCTGCTGAGAATGGCTTTACAATAAAAATGAGCCGGCAGACGACCAAAGAAATAAACTTAGGGCGAAGAGCTTGGACAAAAAAAATATAACAAGTATATACCGTACACACTAAAAGGCTCCACTCCATGTTGTATGACTTACCTGTAAAAGTTCTAATCAATAGCCCATTTTAATAAATATTGGTAGTTCCACAGGGTCTTATGAGATAACTTTATTTTTTTCGATTTCTGCACAGTTCAAATGTATTATGTGAACACTTTCCAATCAATTATAGCAATCCAAAATACTAAGACCGTAGAGCACAGGGCACTACTACTGCGACTCACCTGGTGCTGCCGGCACGCTCTGGAGCAGCCGCTCAAGTGCGACCCAAGGTTCGCCTCCACCTGCAACCAAATCAACTAATCAGAAAACAAGCCAAACCATTTATGTTGTGCGTACATTAACGTGTTAACGTTTAGTGCCCAAGTGGCAGCATTGAATTCCCATGGTCAGTGCAGTCAACAGTGACGCGAGAACACCACGACAATACATGTCGACAGTAACCGTTTAACAGATCAAAACGAGTTTCGTGAAATGAATGAAATTGCGTCTGAATTATAGCACTGACGCTCTTACGGTAGGGGCAGACTTTTCGGGCAATACTGACGCCAAAATTCAATGAGGGTAAAAATTTTATTTATAAGTAATCGTTCTTTGAAAAAAGTCAAGGTTTGTAACACTAGGCCCTCGTGCTTAGGTATTTTACTACACATCAAAAACCTAACAATTGCCAACACTTCTACAACGTTGCTGAGCAAATCAATGTGAACACATTTTTTGAGACAGTTACGAACTTCAAAAATTAAAATCATACGGTATTTTACAGCTCTTAGCCACAGGTCAAATGAAATTGAATTTGTCAATCATACGGAAATATATGTAGTTGCTCGAGAGAGGAAAAAAAATGATTAGCATTGAGATCGTTCGGGCTTTCTTTGGTGCACACGACAGCTCTGCTATGAGTCGGGGGCACAAATTTCAGCGACCATCTCTACGTACCTGATCACCTCTACGCGTTATCGTATTTCTTGTCATTACCCTCGGTATCGCTGGTCCTTCAAAAGATTAGAATTAATACCGTACCCTTTATAATTCTTGTGGCATTTTCTATGTACACGAATTCATAGAAAATAAAAACAACTGGACGCGCTTCAGAAACAAGTCGCATTGGTGAAGCATGATATGTGTTCAGCCAATAGGCTAGATCCTGAAAATCGGAAAGTGTAAAGTAACAAAGAGAAAATATTCAGACGTAGTTAATAAAAGTTTAACATCTTACATACGATGGCTGCGGCAATTCCGATGATATCATCACAATATTTTGAGATCAATAATTTTTCCAATGAAAGATATTTAGGACCGTATATAGAAAAAAGAGACACGTATAAAATTTCCTTAGTATTTAAAATTCCAGTTACACGGCCAAGTTTCACTGTAGAGCATGAAAACTAAGAACAAGGCCGAACAATAAAGGATCGCAGAAATTTTCTCTATTTTAAAACGTCACAATACATAAGAAGTTATAACTTTCCGAGGAAAATATTTCTTACTCCTCTCGCTTTACAGGTAATTTATAAATCCCTTCTGAGTTTTTAGGCCTAAACGGTCGAAGCCAAGCAGTCTCGCTCTGTAATGAGATTCGAGCTTGTTTCCAAGCTTATGCACTGCGCACACTCCAGCAAATATTTCAGAAGAGGCTCGCGGCGGACCTTGTCAGTCGCTACCCCCTCGTTGGTACCGAGGGTGGAGGGGCTGAAGGCCAGCTCAGCCTCCGCGACCGGGACCTCCTCACACCTGTCGGACGTCCGGCGTTACGGAACCGCTACGAAACTCTTAATGAGGCAGCGAGTTCCTGAGGGAACTTGAACCCATACCAACGTTTAGGAATTTGTGAGAGACGGTTCTAAAATGCACGTTAAAAAAGGGATCGTTCGTGGAGAAATGATAGTTCATAAATCTTCAAACAGCCAAGATTTACATACACCGAAACAGCCTGCATAACTGTTTTGAATTTTAGTCTCCGTTTGCTTTCCTTTGGCGATAACTCGTAATCTTGTTAAGATGAGGTGTGTCCTCGCAATATTTTGATCTTGAGACACGAGCTCGTAATTCTGATAGATATGAGCCCTGCTGCTCAGAGCGCTCCTATCGGACGCATACTGTCTTGAATATCTTCAATATCTTGAATATCTTGAAAATGTTTGGGCCTCTACGCCCTGGCCACANTTTGTGTGCATGGTGTCCCTTTGCATATCCGTGAGCTGTTGAAGGAGACCGTTTCCCTCCGCCGTGTGATGATAGTGAGGCAAGGGCGGCCTATCAGGGACAGCTCGTAGAAAGTGTACGTACAATTCTCAACATACAGAAAGCATACACTCATTATTATTACTATTACTAATTAATATCATCTCGCAACTATAGGTATTGCCTCTCGGTGTGCAAAAATATGCATTTAAATCAATCGTACGTGTAACGTGACTTGCAAACGTACAGGAGGAAATAATTCAAAATTTTGTGGATAAATAATAAAAACATGAGACTAATCTTATTTGCACAGTGTTGACATCACGACTATGCTAACTCAGAAGCCGCTCTTGAGTTCATATCCCATTATCACGTATATAAGACACTGTACACTAGACTTTTGATTCTCACAACCCTCACTCACGATTCGCTTGTTGGTGATCACAAACTCCTGGTTACACAAACTCTTAACCCAAAACGGCCTGTGATTCTCACATGGGAAACTCGGAGCCTGTTTTGACCTACCTTTATTCTAAACCGAAAAACACAATTGGGGATACGGATGAAAGGTTAAATTTTGGAGAACGATTTGTCGCCCAGCTGGTAGATTTCCACTATTAAAAGAAGTTTAACGCCGATGTCAGAGCCCCCGGCCCCCTCCTCCCCTTTTCCTCCAGGCCTGAGTCACTAATTGTGAGATTCAAAGGCTACGCCCTCGACTGTACGGCAGCCAGGCAGCCCGAAAGAACTGCAGTAACCGCCCTCGCGTATCTCTTCACGACTCTGCAAATATTTTACATTCAGCGTATGATATTTTTATTCAAGAGAAAAGGGAAAAGCGTAAGGTTCTTCAAAAATTTTGCTTCGTAACTATGTAGGCAAAAATTTTAATTTTTATCCGAAGCCTCTTCCCATGCCACGCATTAAGTACGTGGAATTTCAGGCAGCAAATTCGTGCAAGTTTAATGTATCTAATTGCGTACAGCTGAAATTGTAAATCTAATGAGGCCCACCTGATGACGTACTTCTGAAATTGTACATCTGACGGAGCACACCTGATGATATATGTGCATCTGAAGGTACACACACATGGACGTACTGGGGGGGGTTGAAGTATCCCTCCACGTCATTCTTGGACGACACTTTATTTAACGTATTTAACGTAGATATCCAGGTAATAAAAATAATTCAGCCTCAGTTCGCGATGTTGTGGACAATGAGCTAAAGATGTAAACGTAGAACTCCAGCTAAAATAATAATAATAATAATAACGAATAATAACATGCATGTGAGCGCATGATTACAGAAGAATAGTGGCCAGCATTTTCAAGTGGTAAATTAATAGAAGAAAACTATTGCTCTTCAAATTCCTAAAATATTGTAAATCATTTAAACTCAGCGGCATCTATATCTGCTCATGATCTTGCGAAACCTTGATTTACTCCTGAGACTCAACTGGGCCCACAGAACGAAAGTGTGAGGTGGGATGTGAAAATGTCGGGAAAGTGTGAGGGGAGTGTGAGATGAGGATGGGAGTGAGAAAATTGTGAGGGGAGAGTGAAGTGAGGGGAGTGTGAGATGAGGATGGGAGTAAGAAAAGCGTGTGGGGAGAGTGAAGTGAGGGGTGTGTGAAGTGAGGGAAGTGTGAAGTGAGGGAAGTGTGAAGTGAGGGAAGTGTGAAGTGAGGGGAGTGTGAGGGGAGTGTGAAGTGAGTGAGAAGCTAGTTTGAAGAGAGTGTAAGGAAAGTGTGAAGAAGTGTGAGGGGAGTGTGAAGAAGTGTGAGGGTAGTGCGAGTGGCGAGATACGGCTGCTCTAATGTTATTGTGAGGACAAAACTGCGGGCTCTGATAGGACGACTAATTAACGAGTCTTCATATCGTGTAACAGGCGGCAACGCTCGCTCCTGCGTCACGCAACGAGTCAAGACTGCAACGCTGCTGAGCCCCGCTTCTTTTGTCAGAAATTTGAGCTTGAACCGTGCAAATTAAATTTAACTTTTTCCTGGATTCTTGAACCTGGCTGTGCACCTCATTGCTGACAATTTTGTATTTTATGCCCGACTAAAAGAAATTTATTCGAAGAACGGGCGTCTAAGAAAGTTTTCTACAGGTAAACTCAACATTTATGAGCATCTCTGACGCCCAGCGGGGACGAGAGGGCTCGACCATGGTCTGCTCCGACGGGACAAGATCGTGTAAGCTCGCTACTTCATACGATGAGCAAACAAAACGAAAATTAAATGCACAGTCCAAAGTCAAATTGCTACGAAAGTCCTCATTTCGTAGTTATGTTTACCGCATTTCTCACTGAAGTTAAAAGCAAAACATTGATTTCTAAATCTCCAAGTGTTTACCATGATCGATGAAAAATAAAACCCTTACCACTACAGAGAGGTAAGCATTAGGTAGATTTGATGCATTATGCCCTATCCATTCTACTCTAAAAATTAAGGAAAGAAGATAGCCTAAGATATTTAGAAATAGATCAAGCATGAAATTCGAACATAACGTTATGGTGTCTCTCTTCGGAAGCGCGTCCCTGTTATTGTGAATTTTGTATACGCGCCATGGACCGGCACGTCAAAGACCCAAGAAATAATGACTGCGACCAGAAAGAATACCTGCACCTCAACGTAAAACACGACAATAAATTTGCCATTCCCCCCCGATCGTAAGATAAACTCTTTTCACTTTCTGTTGTGATGCTAATTTCCATCGAGTTCATGAGTTTTTCGAAAAAGGCATGGGAGATAAGATAAGCGTTCATTTTCAAAATTACCATTGAACAAGTTACTGATACTCGGGCTACAGTAAGATAAAATGCTAGTCACTGGTTCAGTGAACTCTACACGCGAGAAAAGTGAACTCCCTCAAGTTGAGGCGCGTCGGTGCGCTTTATTTCATAGTCAGTCAAGCAGTTTGTTTGCAGGAGGTCAGCTCTCAAAACAAACTGGTTGTCCCACGTCCTGATCATCAGGCGGCGCGCAACTCACGCAGGCAGGACTAAAGTTGCAAACTTGTGGTGGATTCTGAGTGTTTCTTTTCTAGACAACACTGCCTACTGAAAAACAAGACAAACGAGATCAGTACGGCGATAGTATTTGATTACCCAGAATGTTCTACATGCAGCTCTACATCCACGAAAGACACGAGATGCTGACGTAATATAAGCCTTCTGATTTGTCAACGTTTAGTTATCACTGCAGCAGAGAATCCTATAATATCCATCAGTTCAATACATCAAGATACGTCAAAGTCACTGGATGCAGCGAACATTTGAAAGTGACAAACCCCGCTACGTTATGAGGTATGTACAGGTCCGCCCCCTCGCCCAGGTGGGGTGCAGGTAGGAGAGAACGCCGACAGGTGCGCGTAGGGCGCTGTGGTTCTCTCACGCTGTACTCCCGCACGCCGTCGGAAGTGGACTTCCGGCTATGTTGTACGGGTGGAAGAGCTCTGCTTATTCCACTTCCTTGTGACCTGTTGGCCTTTTTGTTTACTTCAAGCGGCTAACAAACATCCGTTGCCTCCAGCGGGCTCTTCTTGAAAGTTCCTAGCTCAATAAAAGTTAGACTTATTATTGATTCGATTATGCATAGCCATTAACTAATGTTCCATGAGTTGAGCTAGTTCAGCAGTTATGAGCGATAGTCAGTCCTTGCATTATTCACTTCTTTAAACGTTAGTCATTTTCACACTTTTGAAAAACATATTCATCACAAATAAAATCCTCACGAAAACTAAAAGATTGAGTACTAAACTCACAATCACCACTTTTACTACCGACTGTAAAATTCACTTGTGTTGTAGTTTCCGTCGGCAACGAAAGACACGGAACCATACTACCCAAATAATAAACAATTTTTAAAATGGCGAGAAGCGCAGTTTGTTCCAGTAACAATAACTGAAGCCTGCGCTGTGTACAGCGGCAAGCAAAAATAAGAGATGCTCAAAACAATCCCCCTCGTGACAGGCACGGAACGAATTCGATCAATCGAAACTTGCCTACCAATTATAGTCAATAGTAACATGCACGATTTAAAATATTTGAATTGAAATACTTTCGTGACTTTAGTACTACCCTGCGGTATGTAGTTCGTGACCCACCCTCCAAATTAGTTGTTGCCACCACTTTAACCCGCCCTAATCAAATTTATTTTAATCCTTCCTTCGCATATACATGATTCTATTCAGTCGCTAACGGGACTTAAGGTATGATAAGTTATATTCTTCAAGTATTTTTTCCTGTAAAATAATTGTTTTTTGTTTGTGTCGATTAAGGATTTACAGCCATACGCGCAAAAAGAATGTTCTCAAGATTGGTCCCACAGATAATGAAAAATTAAACCTTGAAAAATGAATATCGAAAAAATTCCAGGAGGTCGGTTTTACGTTCCCAACAAAAAACGGAAAACTAGAAAAATAAGATTAAGGCTTACCGAACTGCAAAAGCAAACCTAGGATAGCGTTCTTCAACGAATATGTGGCTAACTCTTCGATGAGCAGCTACGGATAGCATTGGTCACTCACAATAAACAAATAAGTTTGGTCACAATTAGTAAATAATCTGTGGGGATATAAACTGAAACACGATGAGTACTGCAGGTCCTGTAATCGTCTTATGTCGAGTTGTAAGCCGAAGAAATATCCCGAATTCTATTTACCGCCCCAATGAATAGCAGCTTCCAAAGATTTGAAGAAATGCAAGCATGGGATTAGGATCCCGAACATTTGAGTACGCTCACCTAACCTTGCCTGCGTAGCTTCGGTGATTTACCCACGAAAAGAATTATAGTCGATAATGGTTTGAACACACGTACTTCGAACAAAGTACTTGTACTAACCTGTATATGACAATGGGCTAAACAATGAAAGACTAAGAACAAATGTGACCAGGAAACTATAGTACAACGACGGTAGTAGTAGAACTGCGCGTCTCGTCACGTCAGTCGAAGCCTTTTGGGCACGATCTAAGAGCCCAAGTTTTAGGTAAGAGCAAAGCTACTAGCGTAACAAATAACTATTACTGTCATTGTTAACAAAACATTGCACTGAAGGCCAGAAGTTATCACATTAACATCAAGTTAAGGAATTAAACACTTGGGCCGCAATTTCTCCATACAGGTAAAATTTCATGTCGACAAATATCTCAGTTGTGAATGTAAAAATTAGGATTTTGTTTCCACAAATTTGGCTATCATATTCATTTTCCTTCTAATCTATACTAGCTTATTCGAGAAATGAACACAAATTTCATGAACACTTAAAAATTAGTGATAATAATTTGTATGTGTTAGCCATTTGGTTACGTTAGGTTAGATGATCGCGTGTACCACATCGTCGCGCTCTAAGTGTTAAGATTTAAGAACGGAACTTGATAAACTTAGTACCGACCTGCTGACATGCCGCTGTGCAGTTCACTCCATGAATTAGGTGACTTGAGGTCTCCAAAGCCTCACCATCTGTGAAGGAGTCCGACACAACTAAAGAGGATTGCACCCCTCCAGTGAATCTCACACTTGCCAAAAAACTCAAACAGCTGAAAACGCTTAATGTTTCTTTACCTTTCATTTGCCTCAACAATCTCATGGTAGCTATTGCAGCTAAACTGAATATATTTCCATACTTCCAGCTGCAAAACGACAACGTGCAACTGAAAATTGCTAACTACACACCAATGTCACAGTTAATATCGCATAAATTACACCTTTTACGGATTTTCTAAGCATTTACGACGGGCCACGCGTCGCTAGTGCCGGACCGTTTACATTAACTACTTTACACCCACGCGACGCAACGACTACTGAGGCCGGAGATAGTTGACGGCAGTGACCAACCCCAACGAACCAACTTCCTCTCTCTGCCGCTCAATTGGCGCATCCCACCCTCCGGTACCCCGCCCATACAACGCGCTACCACACTATGTCATTGTCGTGCTACAACGGCGTCTATCTTCACAGTTGTGTGTTCAAAAACGTTCGAGATACTGATGTCAAGAAATGTTCATTTTCTGCGTAGGAATGCATTTTCAAATGATATAAATGAGGCTTAAATGCTGGAGCTCTTGGAACTTTGCTCGCCAAACGTGCTGCGAGACGGACCGGAAATTTTTGTCGATTAAAAACGAAGACAATATACCTGACTACAGAGCACTACTTCGGTCATCTCTGAAGTATTATGAAGAAGTATAATTAAGGTTTTTATAACTTTAAGAAGCATTTACATTAGCTCATTTGAATTTAATTTTGTTGACATGAATAGCTCTAGATATGTTCTGTGCTATGAGTTTGAATAAGAAATAGAAAATTACTGTGAAAGGTCACAACGAAAAAGTTTAAAGTTATACTTATGTCCATGTAAATAGGATGTATTTAATAGTGTTATTCTTCAGGCACTCTTTATCAACAAAACTTGAATACGAGGTCCCCAGAGAGTTCCTTCCAACCATTAAAGATATAGACAGTTGGTTATTACATATATCAACACAGAAGAAAATTTATGATAAAGTATTTAGAAAACAATGTTGCAAAAAACATAATTAACGATTTAATTGATGATATTTTATCTTTTTCTCCTATTTTGATTTCATGAAGTATAACAACCTATTCTGCGGTGCCTTTCATAGCAGTAATAAACCATCCTCTGCGACAAGGAGCGACCGAATGACAATGTGACAGTGTAACAGAGTGACTGAGAAACTAAAAAGCATAATACCAGAGTGATCGAACGACAGAGTAACTACGGAACACAGTAAGAGAATGAGAGTTACAGGGTGATATATGTGGCTCCAGGGCGTGCTGGTAGCGTGATGGCCTCGAAGCCGAGAGGAACAGGCTTCGAATCTCGAGTCAGGCGAGGCATTTCACGTAACCAGGGAGTACTTCCCTTGAAAAAGGAAGTTTAAACCACACATTCCTCACATCCCTCGCCATGCCAGTAGTTATAAGGCATGGAAAACCCAATGGTAAAACGTGTTGGAATTAATAAAGGCTCTGTATGTAGGGAAGCAAGTGTACGAGTCTTCAAGTGTCAAACTGAGTACCAGTGTAACGAAGTGACATTGGCAGATTTTTTAAGTGTCATAATGACATGGTGACTGACTGACAGAGTGATAAAAGATCAACATATGATAGCAAAATGACACAGTGATAGAGTGACCGAAATTTGCCGTTTACTTCTTCTAAAAAAATCAGTCTTGTTTTTGATTATTATCAGTTACTCATAAACTTTGCACATACATCTCTAGATCTCCTTGGGCTCAACTGTCATATTGGTGTTACTGAAATCAATTATACATGACATTTATTATGAATTTTCTTGTCTCCACTGAAAAATACTCCGCTGAAACGATTCCACCAATTAATTAACATATGACGCTTGAGGACCACCGATACCGTTCACGACGGAGATTGGCTCACATCTAATCAATTTTTGAATGCTTGAGCGTTTGGGTAAACCACTGAGACAAAGTGCACATTTGAAATCTTGTGTACTTGTATTCAATCTCTGAATGAAACAGACTTGAAAGTTTGAAACCAAAGAATGAAATTTGGGATTCGACTCTGCTGTTTTTGTTTGCATTTGTTACGATTCTTTCGCTTCCTATTTTCATTTCGTATATTTTCTTCAAAAATTTTAAAAATCTGAGGAATACATCCTTGAAAGTGTTTCTCAGTTTTACACTGAATGGAATCCCACGCGTATAGACTTTCTTCAATCTCGGAAACGAGCAAATTAAACAATCTTATCACTGCCCAAAGTTCATTACTTGTCCTTTTTTATTTTACATTTTTAAACTTAGAATCGTAACATCCACCATAAGACTTTAATATCCACCATCACGCTGCCACAACCAAACTTGATATTCTCCTTTGTACAGGTATATTTCAAAATTTCATTAATTCTCCGTCGTATAAACTGGTTGCCATGATTTCCATGTACACTAAATTTAGATTCATCGCTGAAAAATACCTTCTTCCATTTTACTTCCGTCCAGTTGACGTGTTTGCATGCAAATGTCTACCTCGCTGTCTGGTTCTTTTTACTAATCAGGGGCTTTTTCCGAGGTGATCTTACACACAGGCTTATTTTATGCAATCTTCTGGGTACAGTTTGCTGTGAAACATTGGTGTTATCTCCTATTATCTGATGACTATTTGTCGCTGTTAGAAAACGGTTTTTAATTGCTAAGGTTACATAACTCTGTCCTCCCTTGCTGTAGTTTTCATGGGTCTACTTGGCTTCCTTGTGTTAGTTTAGCTACAATTTTCATTATAAAGAATCAGAATTTGGCTCACAACTTTCTTAGAATGGTTAACTCTCCCGCAATTTATTAATTGGAGCACTTTTTCATTCGCAAATTTACTATTTCCGATTTTAGAGTCGTTTCTCCTTTCCATCGTTTCGTAATAGTTAGAAATGCTGTAGTG
>VOMN01063644.1:0-28132 GCA_014899125.1 Orchestia grillus
TTTGGCGAACGACAGCTAGGGTTTTGTCGTACCGTCACACTATATAGACCGATAGACGGTCTACGGCTCGGTTCATTACCGCCAGCCACCCTGTTTATGAAGTTCGACTCGACCGCAGCTACTTCCTCCTCCTGCGAAAGAAAACGATGAGGCCAAACATTTAGCACCGCGAACGACGGCTTCATTCATTTCTCCAACAGTCACTTTTGTTATTAGATGCGCGCTGAAATTCTCGGAAAATGTTGAAGAAAATTTGTTCAATAAAAACCTATAGTGCTGAATGTATCCATACGATTAATAATTTTTCACATCGTAGTTTGCTACATTTACGGGAATGAATTTTAAAATCGAAAATTGTCTGCAAAATCGTCTGAGTGCTCAAGTGCTTGCGCCACATCTAAAATAATTCACGCTCTCGTACTTCGGCATCGGTCACATATATTGTAGTTGTGTCTGGTTGTAAACAATCTTCATAATTTTACTCAACGAAGTAGAAGGATCCTTCAACTAAAATTTTATCCTTGGTTTCGTATTCATGACTTCTATCTTGCATGTATTTTTTTTTTGAATGATGCAATGCTGCCTTCGCAGGCAGGCAATCTCGGCAGGGGCTTACAAAACATTCATTCTTATATTACAGCTTATCCGATATCCTCCCAAAAAGTGCCATTGTTAGGACTCGGGGGAAGTCAACAAGGTCTTATATTTTCCTACAGGGCTGTGAAAACCTCTCGGGAAGCGACTATGTACCGGTATGCAAATCTCAGCCCTTTCCGATCTCTGCGTCAAAGAAATCTGAGAGCTTTCGGAAATTCTCCGCTAGGGTGCTGAACGAGCAGCTGAGGGCAGGAGCATCGTTTTCACCGCTGTGTGCTCTGTGCCTTTTTGTTCTAGCCGCTCTGTGTTCTGGGGCCTTTTGTTCTAGCCGCTCTGTATTCTGGGGCCTTTTGTTCTAGCCGCTCTGTGTTCTGGGGCCTTTTGTTCTACTAAACTCCTGAACAGAGTCTGTGAAAACACGCAATATTAGAAGACGGACGGACGAACGGCTGGCGGAGACTGACTGGGTACGTAACAATTTAAAGGGGCTTAGAATCTGGAAATATGTCAGACTGCAAGCATGGATGTTTTAATCTAGAGAGAATGTAAGTCTGTTATTTCTTTCGCAACGCGCTTTATATACTTTTAATTCACACATCGAGTCCAAGAGTCACTAAACACTGACATGTGCACAATACCAGGTACTGTTGTACATTTGCCCTAGCACGTTCATTTTGGTGACAGATGGCTTAACACTTCAGAGCGATAACTCTTTAGCCTCAGCAGTCATAATATCATAACGTGCACTTCCCTGAGGGACGCTTGCATTTGATGTTGAACGATGTGCACACTATGCTAGCGGGAAATTCGAAATAAGTTCATAGGGAGATTTCATTAACATTCACATAAAAGAGAGCGTGTAAAAGTTTATGGATTTTTCTGACTGGTATCACAACCAAGTAGAAAAATCCTTTAACTTTTAAACGCTATAAACGAACCCTATTTACGAACTGTTAATTTCAGAGTACGAAATTCTTACGCACTTTTTTTCATCGGATAAACTTTCGAATGTCACATTTCACATTCATAGCGACACAGGTTCTGAAATAAATATATCTGGGGATGTCATCATGTTATAAAATTATGAGTTTATGAATAATAAAGTCAAATGCAATGGTAACTCAAAATTCTAGGTAAACTAAAATCGAACATTTGCTTTAGGATAGAAAATAGAATAATTAATGCTAGAATTCATGTCCTAATTTTTTTTTTAATTGAGAGCCTTCGTATTGAGGATTTTACTCTAGGTGATATTTCAACTTTCCGTCTTTCAAACGAGTTTCTCAGTTTCCAGAAAAGCGACAAAGTTTTTCCTCAACTTCCTGCGTCACGCAATGTTGTGCGCGAGGAATTAGCTGCGTACATAGAAATATGTACATATGCATATATGTATATGTACATATACGAGTACTCCTCAAAGTTCGAATTGTATACGTCTCTGTGGGAATCTTGCTTGATCTTTACTATGTTTGCTTCACCGAGGCTATAATCAAATTTTTTTCGCTACCTAATTAAATCCTCTGCTTTTTTCCTCTCTCATTTCGAACCAATGGACCTGGAGGGCTGGAGATGAACAGTTAATATAATTTATCAGAAATTACACTACGGTTTACGCGCGATCTAGTAAGGTTCATTCATCTGTCCAAACAAAGAAACATAGAAAGAAGAAAAGAAAGCTATCCTGCAAGGTAACAAAGGTCTTCGAATGAATGTAGGCAATAAGCGCGAAGGATCGGACACGTTCTCACGGTGCCAGGTATGGTTTTGCAAGGTTTTAGCAGTCGTCACTCTGATATATCTCACTTTCAACACACGACCGGAAATATTCCACCAATACCTTCACGGACATAAAACTTTGAGGTAGCTCGTTGATCTGTTTAAATTAGCGCAGCTCTCTTTTGTTCACCAAAATTATTGTAAATAGAAGTTTCTGATCACATGTTCACAATAACACAAAATGTACACCTTTTCGGAATATGTTGAGTGACTCTCTGTTAATAGATTTCCAATTGTTATTAAATTCTGCATTGACCTTACGTTCAATATACCATATCGGTAAGGATTGGGGTTGGTCCAGGAATACATTAACAATAGCGTTCGTAAATTTCTAAGCCTACCTTCCTGGAATACTGCCTGCTTGTTGTGTGCATCACGGCCTACTCACACTCGATCCTGAGAGGCTTTCTCACCTAAGCTCCCTGAGTTTGCTTCCTTTACTCTGCGGCAAAATCCGCGCTGTGCATTGGACGCGCGTGCACTTGGAGGCCAAATCCCTCTGTGATCCGCGTGGTTTCTTGAGATGTTATCCGTTTTCACAGGCCGCCAGGAGGTATTTCCTTTAGAAAAGGGAGGGTGGTATATGCGGTATATTTTGATGATAAGCAGGAATTCAAGTATTTTTAATTCCGTTGGTGGATGCTTCTCTTTTTATATTACCAATGAAATATTATTTCTTCCTTTTCCAGTATGAACTGTGTAAATGTTTACATGGTTTCATTTTGTAAGTGTTTCGAGCCGGTAGGCTTATGTTCTAGCATCGCGAGAAGAAGTCATGTTCCACAACTCGGCTGCTGCCACAGTGGGCGTGAAATGCTAAATGTTTTGCTGTATTCAGCTTGAAAACGCCACACACATCTTACTAATGGGAGGTTAGTAATCATAAACTTGCATAGTAGTTCAATTCCCATTGCGAAATCGGTGCTATGTCTGCTGCTGTGTGCATAGACGTCACGTCTAACTTCTGTACAATTACTGGTTTTGCAAGTTACGAATACCATTGAGTGATTGTATCAGGGAACTCCACCAAGAGGTGCCGAGCTCAGGATGACCCGTAATTGCCTTTATTCAACAGCGATTTTACTAATGTCACACGGTCTACTCACGCTGTTAAAAGTAACTATTACTCGTAAGTTTGGCTCGGTTTTCCTATGTTAAGCCCGTTGAGGTAATAAGTACATTAGCGTCAATGGTCAAGAATGATTAACGCAGCAGCGAAGGCAACCGTCGTGCACGCCGTGGTGCTCTACTGCGGTTGCACCATGCTGCGCACACACGGAATGGGCTGTACTTGAGGAGTCACAGCCCTACAGCACTCTGAGCAACGCCTTCAATATTTCGCTTTTGAACCAATATTGAGCTAATATTCCGCCAATATTCCACTAATATTCCACAATATTCTGCACTAGAGGAGCCTACAACACTCTGGGCAACGCCCTCAATGCTCCGCCTTTGAAATTGGACATGAATGGTTCGTTAGGGACCGAAGTATTAAAGTATGAAATTCTTTGCTGGCGGAATTTAAAGCCCTGATGTCGACCAATTAAAAAGATTTGTCGGTCATGTTGTGCCAAATATGTGTTGTTGACCTCACAGCATCCAGTGTTCTAATTTGCGTACATTGTGGAATCATGGTTACTTTTAATGTATTTTTGTTTCCAGCGAATTCTCTTATTCCTTGAAACTATAAGATCGTGAAGCTGAAATAAAATAAATATCTGATCTGATACAGCATGATGTTATTGTTCCTTAAGGGGATAGTCCCATGATTTTGGCCAAAAATACCGCTGTTTTTTTTTTCTAGACTGGTTACGTAATATTGATTTAGTTCTGGGTTGTACATAGAACTAATCTTTTTTTCATTCGACCTGCAATTTTTCAGTGACAATAACTGAAGTTTTAATTAAGTATTATGTAGGTTTTTCGATTTGTTGACCTCAGAACCTTTTTTGTTCAACGAAATGAGTTTGAACCTTTGAAGACGCTGTTTGTTGCTGGGGTTCTGGAGAACATGGGCCAATTTATCGCTTCGCGCCGAATTCGCTTGAATCTATTAATGTCTCGGTGCAGGGTAGGAGATGGGAGGCAAGAGTTGTACTGATTTTCCAAATGCGGTCGGATGCTCATGCATGCATCACTTGAAATCTGAATCACATCTTTAGCAACCACTCTTAGGTTGTGAGACCGACCTTATCAGTGAGGGACTGGACTTATAAAAGTTGTTAGATTGACCTTATCAGTAAATAAAAGTTGTAAAATTGTCTTTATCATTGAATAAAAGCTGTTAGCTTGATCTTGTCAGTGAATAAAAGTTGTAAGATTGATTTTATCAGTGAATAAAAGTTGTTAGATTGACCTTATCAGTGAGTGGTTGGGTGAATAAAAGTTATCCTATCTCTAAAAGAACCCTTAGTCGCATTCAATGAGTGCTTGCATGTGAAGTGTGAAATGTTCATAAATTGATTTAGAATCATAGGAGCCCCGAAAGAGGTGTTCAATGGAATTGAGTGAATGAGAATCCTGGTTATTATTCAGAAGTAATTTTAAAAGCCGCAAATCTAAGCATTAATTACAGAAACCAAAGCCGGAAATCGGCTATCAATCACGGTTTTCACTTATATTTCATTGAAACCTTGTAATTTTTTTTTTAATTATCCCTGAAGCGATATGCATCACATTTGTCAAATTGAGCGCCAGTAAACTGAAAATTCAGTCATACATCGGCCTTAAAAGTATCAAAATTAAGCCTGACGAGCTTCAGCATTCTAGGATTTTCACGGTCGGTCTCTTTCTTTACATAGTCATCGTCCAATCACACGAATAGAAATGTGAAACTAGGATAAGCAAAATGAGAGAATTACTTCATAACTTTTTCTGCATTCTGCATTCTGAATTGAGTTGTTGCCCTACAAAGTTCGTCTAGAGAATTCATTCCAGGCAAGGTGTGGAATTCATAGAATTTCTGCTAAGATTGTGCACGCGCCGCTTCTGCATACAGCGCAGCGCTTTTGTGACGCTTCCTTAGGAGAATGTGTAGCGGAGCAGCTCATCTTGAGTTTGATATAAAAACTTCAGCGCAAAAGAATCAGGCCGAGCAAAAAACATGTTTGCCCAGTTCTGATGCAAGGGCTGACGTGGTGAGAGCAATCACAACGAATTTATGTCTCGCTTCCCAAAACCACGAATGGCTTCAAAATGCAGATACTGAACTCGCCAAGTGAATAGAAGAAGGTTAAAGTTCGTAAATTTGCAATATCATTTTAGCATGTTTATTTTGTAACGCAATGTACTGTTTATTTCCAGGTACAAGTAAAAGTGTCCACACATGTACAGTCGAATTAATTAGGATCTGAATCAATAATTAAATATGAAATGGTGTACTGTCACAACGTACCCCAGGTGACTTTTTGGCTTGGCTTACTCTACTTTTATAAAACTTGCCTAGCTTGGCCTAATCTGAAGTGCATCAATCTCACCAAAGTCTAAGCCTCTCAGAGAAACGAATTTTTTAGAAACGGTGGCAAAAGAATCCGCCGAGAATCTCGCAGGCATTTGAGACTTCATCAATTTTGCATAGGTCATTTTTCTCGCGCTAATTGAAGCTAAGTGATTGGCTAAAAAACTTTCGGCGAGAACCTGGTGATGGATTCCGTACGAAATCAATGGCGGCGTTGCGCGTCGATAGAAATATAAAGTAAATAGAAAGTACTTTAATGAAATTCGAGATGTATGCTGTGAAGACAAGCTCATATATTGACCGATTATAAATATTTAAGCAAACTAGGCTTCGTAATGACGAATAGAAACGTTGTAATCAAATAAATAACTACTCAGAAGAATGTTTATTCATTTGTTCGCCAAGATGTTATAATTGAGATGCTTTTTATTCGTGTATGACAGGACTGGATAGCGAACGTGTAAGCCCGTTTATTATCGCCGTTAGAGCTGAATATAAAATCATTCTAGGCCATAAGTGCATGAATATAAACATGAATACAAAAATGCACCCCAGCCACAAGCCGAGATAGTGCCCAGTATCACCTCGAAGGCAATCGTCATTTAGAAGCGAGATCCACTGAAGGGTGATAGCGGTATTATCGTGTTAGGTGTGCATGATTGTGCCTGATAAGCCAGTCTAGGCAAGTACTGAAGTCAGTCGGGGCGTTGCTGCTCCACATAGTGCCATTTTGTCGTCTATCGTAGAGGCTTGTAATCCTGCAAAGGTTCTGTATATTTTTGTGTGCAGAGCCCCTACTTCCCGGTAAGTGTTTGTGCTGTGTGTAGTTGATGGAAATGCTGTAAATGCTTTCCAAATGGAAATGCTGACCAACTGATTATCCTACGAGAAAATAATCGTACATGAGGATTTCCCGTGTCTTTATGCTTTGAGAAATCGGTGAGACCAAAGGTGCATTAGGCCGAAAACTAATACTTCTGAATAATTCGAACCCACGAGTTTTGAATGACGAGGAAAATATGCATCCATTAAAAAAACTTAGCCAAGAATAACTAAAAAAATTAATCTCTCACAAGCGGTTGTTGAATTTCGTAGCAGTGACTTCATATGCAGTGGTGCGCAAAATTCCATCAGTTATGTAACACAAATACTACTATCGCGGATAAAAATTGAGACCCTGTCCTGACACTGACTTTGTTTTCATGTCACTAATTCGGTAACCATATTTGAAAAGTAATGAAACTACCTTGATTTGTATTAATTCCAGATAAAAATAAAATATTTTTTTTGATGTTATGCTCCATGAAAATGACGTATGTAATAAATTCAAGCTTCAAAATCTGCCCTAGCCCGAGGGTGTGTGCGCAGCGGTGGATTACAGCAGTAGAAACATCGCTTGCGCGTCGTCTGGGAGCACTGCTGCAAGATTTCTTGGGAATTTTGTGTAATAGTTAATGCATAGCTGCTGATCACGTTATTATTATTGATGAGAAATCATTATGGCCTTTTGAAAACGACATGAAGTTGCTAACTTTAAGATAAAGCCATGATTGGAAATCGAGGTCGATGAGAGCTGATATGAGGGCGTGTTACAGGCCCACGTATGGAGACGTAAGACTTGTATTCATTTAAAATTTTCTATTAGGTTAGGTTCGTGTCCTTTAGATATTTTACCGATAAAATGATATTGAAGACAATGCTTTTAAAGAACATTTTTATTACTACACAGTCAGTCCACACAACTAGACTTTTATACTACCTCTGAACCCCTTATCAAGAGCTATAATTTTTTTTAAATAATTTCAATCAAATTTATTCAACGAGTTTTGTACTTCCCACTTCCAACTGCTTTAAAAGCTTTAGAATAGTTCAACGTAAATTGTACGAAATGAGAAGCCAGGGATTTTCATTGAAAATCTAAAAAAATCAATAATAATCGTATTAAAGATGAGAAGAAGGTTAATTTAAGGACACTTAAGTACCTTATGATTCACTTGAACGGCCCGCGTTATTGCAAAATTAAAAAGGATCTTTTTTTCTATCACTAACGAAGTTCAATTTATATTTTATCTGAGACAACGCTTTGATTTTGAAACGATCGCTGAGTAAATTTTGCGAGGAGAAAGCAAACTAAATGTCTTTGTGAATATCATAAATAAATCCGCGACCCACGAGTGCCATAACATCATAGCTTGGCCTCTTTATTCCCCATTCGCATCAGCGTCACTAACTCTTATTGCGAAATTTAATCTGAAAATTGTTCGATTTTGAAGGATATATATGTCTGGGTTATCGACATTCACGTTATAGAGTTTTTATAATTACAAAAGTAAGATGACACTCAACAACACACCTGTATTTTTTACTTCAACCGTCGATTATCAGTTGAAGAAATTTAGTTTAACTCACTGAGTATCGCGTTTTCTTACGAATTCTATCTCATGCCATTGCTATGCTTACGTATGTTTATAATGCATGTAATTGTGTATTTTAGCTGACGATGGGATTTATGTCGAAAATTTGACTTCTGTAATTCGACCTCTAAGAGCACAGGCTATTTTGTTCCCCTGCTCCAGTGGGCGAGTCCAGCTGAGGAGAGAACTTCATGTTCCTTTCTTTGCAGAGATAAGGATGGAACATTATCGCTGCGATAGAGTTCTCCAGTTCTCAGTGCTGGGACTGAGAGAGAGCGAGATGGCTTTGGATGAAGATCGTCTCAAGCACATTGTCCTAGAGGCCACGAGGTGGGCGACCTTCTATACAGAGAATACAAACAACGAAAATTCAACAACCTTTTACATGATCAGTCCATGTCTGAAGACAGGGTCGGAAGACACCCAAATATGGGCATAGAATGCTAACTTTGCCCTCAGTTCTGGAGTCAGCTCGGAAGTCAAGGGACCGTACACTCACGTGACTTCCGACTTTTTTCTCCCAACAGAATGCGAAATCGAAGGCAATATAGTTTTCCACAGCAAAATCTATTGAACTTGTAGATCGTAAAATAATTTCTACGTGGTAGTTTGCATTCTGAAAATATGTTCCGCACCGATGAGTTTCTTGATCAACCTATTTCAGTTTGTTAAACTATCATACTTGACCTTGATGCAGGTTCATCCTTAATTATGATTCAAAGGTACTAAATACGAATACGTTTACGAGATGATACTTTCAGAGATGCTGTGAACTTGACAGTACTACTTGTACTATTTACAGCCCTGAATTCTGCAATTGAAACTGCCATCAAAAAAATCTCTCCTTACCGGTTGTTACGTATGTGTCAGTGAGTTCATGAAGATTTATAAAACAAATTCATTTGGCTTATCGTCTAAAACTTTGCGCGTTGTGCAGGTTGTTGAGTCGGCCAGCGGAATCGAGGGACCCCTCCCAGCTATTCAGCGCCCCGCCCCTGCAGCTCTGCGACTCGCACGTCACCGTCACTGTCAGTGGAGACTCCCGGGACTCGATCATCAAGTCAGTACTAACTTATAAAATTCTTCAAAATAATGTCGATGTAGATGGCGTGTATTATTTTCACGGGAAACTAAGAGCCGATCTGGAAACTTTAGGCACTTTGTACTATGGGTGTCGATATGAAAAAGAAATTATTAGATAATGCTTTGATCATTTAATAACGATTCAAAACCTTTTTCCAAAATTTGCGCCTCACCTTGTCGGACGAATATTACGCTCGTAATCAGGCTCCTGGGACAGACGGCCACTCTAATTGGGAGGTCTGCGTTCCCTTCCGTACGATGCCCAATTCACAGTTACACATTGAACTAAATTGCAAAAATTTTCAATGAGATCATGTTTTAAGGAGTGATGTATCAACAGACTCAAATTTCAAACTCGCTCTATCGTATTCTTGAATAGTGCTCTTTTCACTCATTTTATTTCCCGTAGAAAAATTTGTTAAAATTGTATTTAAGTGTCAAAGTCAAACCCTGTGAGGAGGTCCAAAAATAATAGCAAACTAACGTTACGTAGGTTTGCTTACCTAACTCAAGCCAATAATAAACTAACACTAGGTACTTCTGCTTACCTAATTCAAGCCAATAATGAACTAACGCTGGGCTGGTTTGGTAACCTAATTCAAGTCAATAATAAACTAAAGCTAGGTAGGTCTGCTTACCTAATTCAAGCCAATTCGGATGGACTGAAGCTTTAAAATTTCTTCCCCTGTTTGTGTTCGCGGTGAACATGATGAGAAAATTATTTTTTACGTTTTTTAATGGAGGAAATCTGGAGAGTCTACCATGTCCGATATTTCAGTAACAAGGTTTTTAGAGTGGTGTTAAATACACTACGCCGGTACTCGAAGATTCTGGATTAATACACCAAATGTATTCTAAGGCAAATGCAACGTTGTTCCCGGAAAGTCAAAGTCACAAAGCTCACAAGGCATTCGTATTTATAGAACATGATTATGGTGAACGATTATGAAAAATCGTACCCACCGCGCTTGAGACTTCCCTGATTGAGACCTGTAAAGCTGTGAAGTAGTTGCTGGAAAAATTCAAGATGATCAGTGTGAGTGGTTAATATGTGTTAATACCCGATCTTTCTGCGCACGAGGAATGGTACGGACTAAAGCGTAGCATCATATGAAGAAAAATATTATACTATGAAGAGCTTGGAATGTCATTAAGCATTCTCTAGTGAACAGCGACAGGATCCTCTTCTCACCACAACCCATCAAGCTCACGCAGCTTGGTCTAAAAATTAGCCAAAGGTCTGTAAGAACGGTGGTTAGGCCACTTGCCTGGGCCATGCTTTTGAAGAATCGACCACTCGAAAGGTAAAAGCTGGCAACTCCGTCATCCAATCAGGCCTAGAGTTTTTGAACTTAATAAATGGAATGAAATTGTTGAAGACTATTGATGTTGTGAAGAACTTTATCAGCAGCCAGACGGTCTGCAACTGCACAGAATTAGTCTCCAATATGCTGACTGCCACCAGAAATCTGGGATGTCGCAAGAGTATCGAAGTGCATTGCATATTCTCAGATACAGATCGGTGTCCTCAGAATCCGGGACCGATTAGCGATGAGAGACATGAGGAATTCCCTCGGGACAAGAAACGAACGGAGACAAGTCTTCAGGACAAGTCACCAGAAACAGACGGAGACAAGTCACCAGAAACAGACGGGCACAAGTCGTTAGAACCTTTTGATGTTTCCATGATAGCTCTGTAGCGCTGAATTGAGAGCGAGGCATCCCTTCCGCTGAGCTTGCGAAGAGTTCGAAGGAACAGAATTTGATGCCTAAAATTCTGAATGTACCTTGCAACACATCTTACATGTACTTACGTGCATTTATGCTAACACTTCAATGAACATTTATCAATTACTACAATGTTCAATTAATGAATAACAAGCGAATATTACTATTTTATCTTCAAACACTACTTTGGAAGAGATATATTGCAAAGAATAAACCGGTCATGCTAAAAAACCATCGATTTTGTCATAAAATTTAATGCTTTAAAATTCAAGAAGCTCAAACCTTGACCGGATTTATGTAGACAATCGGGTAACATTTATGGGCTCAGCAGTGTAAATTTATCGTCACGCCTCAGAAAAAGCTTTGGTGGATTGCATTATTTTCTACGTTGCTTTAAGAGTTCGTGAAACTTTCAGTATCGAAAAATAATACTCATATAATTTTACAATGAAATTACTCGTAGCAACCCAATATCCAACCATCTTAATAATACGATATTCTATTCGCAGAGTCCTGAAAGAAGAGAAGATTCTCGTGGAAGTGCCCGTCAGCGGCGTGAGGAAGGTGACTGTGGTGGACGTTGACCGTACACACCTGGTCATCGTCGCTCAGCTCACCGGAAACAAGTTTGTCTCCAATAGGTCGAGCCAATTGGTTCTGTCGCTAAACATGCCGTCCAAGAAGTACGCTGATACCCTCATCGAAATACTCGAAGTTCTTGAATGTTTTTCGCCTTCAAGTAACCTCGACCAGAGGCACGAAGCCTTGAGCAGTCCTAATTGTGTTGGTGGGCAGGGGAGAGGTGCTCAGTTGACTCCATCAGCCAGTGTCTACGGCTCCTCGGCTGGCCAAACCGCCGCAGAGGGTTGCAATCCTTCAGAAATCGATATCTACGAGCCTTCTACTCACGTTTTTAACTTAACTGATGATGTGTCAAAACTTATCAGGAATGAAAAGGCTTTTGTGGCTCAATTAAAGCAATGCATGAAAAAAGCACGGTGGCAAGTTGAAATTCAGGAAATTGTGGAAAATATGGTTAAGCTTCATCAGAGCGCGTGCTTTTCACTGGAAACTGAAAGCACTCAAAGTCTAATGAGATGCTTGAAAGAAAATTTGAAGACAATAGGCGAACACAACATTTTCTTCGATTACGTTTCCGTTTACGGTACTCGATCACAGGACTTGAAGGTGGATATTGTGAGCTGCCTGTGCTCCCTCAAGAGGTGGGTGGAGGCCGACCACAACTCTCCAGCCGTGGACAGGACTGAAGTGTTAGAAACTCTGAGCAAAACAATCAACACGATTTCAGACAGGCAAATTTTGCTACAGATCGATCAGGATAAGTTCAACGTGATGAAATGCGGCGAAGTCGTACTTCAAGGCAGTATCTTTCAGCTCGTCAAAAAGAAGCAGGTGCCAGTGTACTCGATACTGACACAAGAAGTACTCATCTTAACCACACCAGAGTACTCGTACATCACCCACGTCTTGGCTCACAAGATGGCTAGCGTTGTAGCGTACAAGGAATCAGCGACTGAATTGGTTGTCACAGTGGACGCGAAAGTTTCCGAGAAAAAATTGCATTTGAAAGCCAAAGATGCTAACACAATGAGAAGTTGGCTGATCAGCTTACAATATGTCATAAAAAAGTGCATTGAACTGTATTTTTAAAGCACACATTGAAGCCGCTTAGAAATGTAACTTTTCATGCATGAAAATACAACTTTGGGAATGATGACCAGGTTTTAAATCGCTTGAGGTATTAGTAAATTAAAGTTTTCTCTCTATAGTATATTCCATAATTGTGTTCCCGCTGCTTAAACTTAAGCATGAATTGTTCGTGAGTATTTTTTAATATATGTTTAAGTAATTGGCTAAGTAGCTTAAATGCAGCAATTTTATAAATTTCACTGCCATAAATGTTTGTTTTGCTCTGGTGTTACTTTCTTATCCTTCGTTTTCATCACCAAAAAAATTGTCATATGGATAAAGTACCAAATTTTGACACCCTGAGAAATTTTAAGCCATTCTGTTTTTTTGAGGAAACATGCAAACTGGCAGAAAAAATTGGAGAAATTGTTTCGTAAAAGAAATTCGCAATATAGTATTCAAGACCGTGCGTAATTAATTTAGTACTTCGGTTGAAAGAGGGTCAGGAAACTACACAACCTCGAAGACTGCCTAAAAGTTATGCATCGAGCCAGAAATGATCAATCTCGGTGCAGTCCCTCGCCGTTTGTGTCCCTGGAGGGTACCGTGCCCGTACCTGCCCTCGATAGAGATTTTTGCCAAGCTGACCTCGACCAACACGACAGCGTCACACCGAGAGTTCAGTGATTCACCAGCATCACATGCATAGGCATCACCAACGCTTCAGGGCACTGTTCGGGCTGTCTCCCATTGTTGAGGCAGAAGTTACTTTTAGTTAAACCAATCAGAGCGATCTTTATTTTGCAGGGCCATAGAACGGAATTAAAAATGACTCTTTAAGAACGACGCATCAGGCCCGTGATAGGGCAGCTTCCAAAGTCCTATTCCGTTGAACAACGTAATTTACAGAACATCGATGAGCATCCCACTATCGAGAACATTGTCTTTAACGCATTGCCATACACTGATCACATAATACACATTTTGAAATCGAAATTTTGAACAACGTAACTAACGCTGTCATCCTTCAATTTTCAGCAGGTATAATTCCAAATTTGACATAGGATACAGTTCATCTTACTTTCTAAGCGAACCTTGCCTTTTGAACCGATGGTGCACAGTATGGACTCCGCCAGATCGAGTAGCCGCAGTCCTGCGTGTTAATTATAGGGTGACGAAAATTGTACCGTATTAATTTTGTATGCCCTTGCTACGCCTCGTCGTACCAGCCCGATTGTTGTTAATCAGTTCGTGCCCATACCTATTCCAGCTGGCGGTGGGAGTTTGCAGTGTGACTTCTGTACTTTCTAAATAAAATATTATAGTGAATCAGAGCTTTGAATCTTACAATAGCGCTTTCACTCGTCTTCCAAGTACGAGCTGCCCATTATTCAGATCTAAGTAAAAAAAGCAAAGAAACAGGCTATTCATTCCAATGGTCAACCTATGGCAGTTTGGAACATCAAGTCTCCCATTTGCCACCTAAATAAAATCCCTTAAAATATAAAGGTCTGTAAGCCTCGGGCAGAAATTACAGTAAACAATTATTTACACACCATTGCGTTATGTCAAAAAATGCCTCTTAGTTCTGCGGGCGAATCTTTTATCTTTTTTCATCAGTAAAACTGAATAACATTATGGATGTAAGAATAATTGGCAGAAAGAATTTCCATCGGAGTGACTGCGAAAACCAGTTAAATTCGAATTCAGTTTCATCATTCGGTTCCGACATTGGTATTCTCAGCGTTCTATTATAACCGTGAGTAGATTTCATTACATAAATTAGCATAATTTTGCCTCAGCGGGCTCATTTGAAGAACGCTTCAAGTATACGGGAATTGATAACTTGAGCACAGCTTTAATAAGCGTAGAAATGACGGAGACCGGACCTGAAGCGCGGGGAGCTATCGACAGTGTCATTCCCTTCCTCCTCTTTATGGTGGCGTCATTTCCTAGGCTCAAATCAAAACCACAGCTTCAAAAAGCTGTCATCCGCTCGACGTTCATCCGGCAATCAAAGTCTTCAATGCTCATTAGTGATTGCGGTTAGTAATCAATCGCTGCCTAGCCGAGCCCAATGCCAGGTCAGCAAAACACCCTGCAATTTCACAGCACGCATTCAGCATTCAGGACCAAAACTTCCCGACGTAGCTCAAAAGATCAAGGACGTGGCATGAAAGGATTTGGGTGATGGAATGAGTTCATTAATTACTCGATACATAATTTCTTGAAGCGCTGAATTTCAGAAAAATCGTAAGAACCTAGTGCTGCAGATACTTCTGTGCAGTATATTTATTTGTTGTCGAAATAGTTCATGAATTTCCGTCCTTAATATTGCTCTCACAAAATGATTTACGTTTGATGGATAGCTTGTTATTATAATTAATTAGAAGCTCTAATAAATGTACTCTAAATAACCCAGAAACAAAATACACCTAGACAGTGACGAAAACCATCATTTTCTATATTCCATTTTTAAAAGAAACAATCACGCTACAAATGAATGATGAAATAATGAACGTCTTCACAGCCATAAGTAATCAATGACATCACTTTAGATGGTCAATGGAAATGGATTTTGAGGGTTTTGCAGATTGATTGAAAATTCAACCACAAAATATATCAGTGCATATTCTCGAATTTTAACAAAAGTTTTAAGCAATACAGCTCCCTCTAGATCTATTAAATAAACGAATGTATTCAATCATGAACAAAGTTCAATGAAAATGAAGCGTATTTCAATACTATTTTCATATACGCGATCAGAGTCAGATTGAGTAACAGTAGAATTATAGTATGTTCGTTGTTACTTCTCATAATTTTCAATAACTATGTGACTAGGACAATTTTAAAATTGAGCGACAATTTCTCAAACGTTATTTATGAAACTGGTTCGTAAGTGCAACATCCACAAATATTTACGGTCTAACTTTGTTTTTAGGCATAAATAAATCTATTTTCAATTGTATGAACAGGAAGTCTTCTGTCGGTTGCAAAAGTATTCGGAGGCTTATTACTTTTATTTCGGGCAATGCATCCTGATACTTTAATTTTTATTCTGGAATGTTCAAAGTTCCTCGCCCTCGAGAAGAGGTCGCATTTGAACTAAGTAACTTCTGTTTCAGCAAAGGATCACCGTGAGAGAAGGTAAAAGCACTTCTGTGTTGCCTCTAATGCTAATCCTGCTCTCAGATGTGTTCGTTGGTGGCTTTTGTAGACGCTCTCATACAAAAGCTGCATGGGCTTCGCTTTATTCTTTGACTGCGAATCTCCTCTAGGCCTCTTACCAGGCCGTTACCTCTAGTGAATGGCTACAACTCGCCTGCGTGCCATTCAAAATCTTCTGATACGCTATTGGTTATCGTTTGTCGATCGAGAGCTCGAGACTAGGTGTGTTCTCATTCAGGATAGGAGACTGAGTTCTGTGTGTTCTTGGACCGTAGTATTTCAGAATGGTCTCTAAAACCAAACCAGTATATTTTTACTTGGAAAAGGTACTTATATTAGTTATCGCACGGTTTGATGATATTTCGTTATGTTTTAGTGGCTTTTTAATATCATATTCCTTAATGATAAACGGTTAATATTCATAAACAGAAGAAGATAGTCACATTATACTCTCTAACAATGTACTTTGCGTCCTCATATTCTTGCTTACTTCATTCATTTAAAATACTAGGCTGAGCGGCCAAAAAAAATTGCATCATGGTAAATTTTAAGCCATGAACTACGACATAGTATCAATATAAACAGGATATGTATGCACACCAATTTATATCATTAAGCTAAGCTCTTCAGATAAAGAAAACAGTTGCCTTCTACTAATATGGTGTAGGAACTCCATGAGCTCAAATACTGACGGCAATTCTGCGCGGCATTGAGTGTACAAGTGTCCTAATGTTCACCTGGTTGATTTTAAGCCACTCATGCGCCAACTGATCTCGTAGTACTGCCACAGTATGCGGACGATCTTCTCTACGTCAAACTTGTCGTTCTCCGTAGTCCCACAAATTTCTTTTTGGTTCATGTCCGGGGACTTTGCTGGCCGATCAAAATGTCTGACAGGGCGGCGGTCCCTATTGGTGAGAAGTTTTCTTCCATCCCTAATTTTTCCTAATGCGTCCAGTTTTGTAAATACTAAATTATGATACACTTTAGCTTTGGAATATAATCATTAGAAAATATACCACTACATGACTGTTAGTGCTTACACTTCATAAGATGAAAGCAATGCTTCGCTTGGAGAAATGTCCACCGAGAACATTCTTAACACTCAAGCCCAAATTAATGGTAGGCGGAAAATCAGTGCCCACAGACGACGCATTGGCAACCAATTTACTTTACCAGGCAGTTACAATGTAGTGAAAAACGATTTCTCTCTGTAAGATCAAGTACATATGTAAGTTAATTGCTAGCTCTCAATTTACACTTGCATTGACAAACAACACTAAAAACATCAAAAATGTAGAGAACGTGCTTATATACAAACTTCATCTGTTCATTGTACGGAATTCTTACTCCTAAAATTGAGCACAGTCATTTGTTTTTCTCTTAATATTAATGCACCGTTGTAAAAATATCCTCGAAAGCCTTTAAGTTACCCATTTCTAGCTCACTTTCAGTTACAAACAATACGTATTTGTTAACATTTTGGACTATCTAGGGATCTCTCCCTAGATATATGAGCTCATGCATTCTCCCTCACTTTAGGCCGGAATTTTCTGATACTCTAAGACAGAACTGAGTCAGCACAGGCAAAAAATGTTAGCCCTCACGTAAGATTACTTGATATTCACTGCAGTCATCTCTCTTGATTTGAGATGATCTCATGGCTGTCTCAAGTCTCCCGGCGACAACAACGGATCTTTAGCGGCACGAACACTTCCATTCACTCAGCCCTGCTGAAGATCAGCAGTGAAATGAAGTGGCCTCCATGCAGGCTGCTCATTTTATATGAGAAACTGAAAATAAAGCGATATATTAGGGCATAAAGTACTCAATGCTTCAGTGACGAATTTGGTACCATAGCGTAAATTTTATCAATTTCATAAGTCAAAAATCTTCTGTAGTTATCAGTTACATGCAAAAGTCAGCATTCTTTCTACAGCTGTTGTTTAAGTTGCGAGGCGTTCGTATTTTGTTCTTGTTTTCCCATCCTGGTTCTAAATCATCGGCTGGGCGGAGGCCTCGCAGCGCTAGTAAACAGTTCCTTAAATTGCTTATTCTATGCAAGGAAGAAACAGAAAAAATTCCTTATAAAGGACAAACTATTATTTTAAGCATGAACGTTTTGAAATTTAAATTATTTCATGCTTAGTGATGCTTCCGGACTCCAATCAGCGATGATAGCTTCCTTAAAAAAATTATTTATTTTGTTAATTCAGACTATTCTGATAAAAGAAACACCAACTTAAGAGCAGGGTCAGAACATTCTGGAATATGCGGAACGAGTACAAAGAAGGTTTTTTGTGTTCTTCAAATCCATTCTTACCTAACAATGAATGCAATTACGAGCGCATTTGCCACAGCTAAGGGTGCAAAAACCTGTTGAAGTAATTCACTTCCAAGCGAACGTGCACAAGTATCGTATAGCTTCCTCCTAGCCCGCACACATGACTGATTTGAATGAAAAAAGGGGAATTGCCATAGCGTCGTTTCGAGCATATTCAGTTTCAGTCAGCAATTTCCGTGCTATGTGTAAAACTTTATGCGTCCAAAGTCTCATCAAATAGTCGCCAAAAGCCAGAATAGGACGTACGCTAGACAGGTCGCGATGGCGAGACAAAATCTCCAGTCCTTGAATTCGGGCCCGACCGTGCCGCGTACGCCTCCACTGGCTGAGCTTCTCAGGTGGAGGGCGAATACGAGTTTATCTCTTAAATTATCCGGATTTTCTTCGCAGTAAATTGCTAAAGCTGGTCAACTTTATTGGTCCTTCAAGTGCTTGTCCTTCAATCATTTGGTCCCTTTGAGAGCTAGAGCCCGATCTGACTAATTCGAGGTTCAAATTTGTCGACTATATGCAGAGCTCAAAATGAAGTGGACCTCAATATTTTAGATCTCTATTTATTTTACCAACTCACCAAAACTGAATAACGATTAAAGTTCTGTTAGTTTTTATCACCCTGACTTTTTAAAATAAACACTTTAGTAATAGTAGGCTTAAATACTTAGATTGGTCCATTTTTAAATTCTTATGTTAGGCCTCTAGGATTCCACCGTTTGTATCGTATTTTTTTCATTTTTTCAGTGTTAACGATGGCATGGAAATATTCTGAAAAGTTTGCAATAAAATATGTTTATCACACCTTTGAATCTTGTTTTCACATTAAGGTTTCGCAGAAATGAACAAAAAAAGACATTTCATGTTTCTAGGCTGACAGATTCAACACAGATTTTTTGCCTGAACGATTCTATTTGCGCACTGCAGATATTTAGTTGGCCACGCAGATGAACAAAAAAAGTGAAAAATGGAAGCTGATTTACAGGCAACGGTCGAAACCAACGATCTTTTAGCAATTATGGGTCAATTATGGATCACTTAAGCGATGGAGGAGAGTTTATTCTCTGACAAACAAACATGGATCAATAATGGATCACATATCGAGGAGGAGGGGGGTTTACTCTCTGACAAACAAACATGGATCAATTATGGATCACATATCGAGGTGGAGGAGAGTTTACCCTCTGACGAAGATGGACGGAGATAGAAAAACGAAAATGGACTTTGGGTCTTCGTGCGACTCAGTCTCGATCAGCTCGCTCAGCTCTAATGAAGCCAAACTCGCGAGGGACTGGCCTTGGTTGTGCTAAAGTTTCTGTTTAAAAATTACAGAGGCCAAAAGTCCTTCTTAAAATCAGTCGCAATCATCCTAGAATTGTAGAGCATGGTGTGATAGAGTTTTTAAAAACCGGTATGAAATGTTTCCGAATATATGATTGTCTTTCTGAGAACAAAGAAACACCGAGATGAGCGAGTAAACAAAGTAGCACTAAAAAATGATCCCCGAGTATCTCATTGCTAATGTACGCGATTCAAGTGGAGTTAGTTCAAATTTGATTTTACATTTACGTAATAAAGACTTAAATTATTTTCAAGCATGATACACCTATAAATAATATTTAAATAAGGAAAGGTCCCCGGTAAGCACAATGAAATGGGCCAAGAAGTGCTTCCGGCAAAGCCCTCACTCAAACCGGCAGTGATGAAACAAACGTTATTTCTCATGATGCCATACATTCCAAAATATAAATAAATAACAGTTCAGCAACCCGAAACCGACTCATCTGTTTTTTTAAGTCTTGTTACCACAAAACCCACCCGTCACCGCTCTCAACACACCCACCCGTCACCGCTCTCAACACACGCTGCTGTCCGATCTCCGATTGTCCTCTCAGCGTTCATTGGATTCAAAAAAAGAATTTACCTGTTTTATTTCCTCTTTTTCTGCAAAACGATAAAAAAGTTATTGCTGCTACGGAACTTTTCATTTGTAGTATGCTTGTCTTATATTTGAACTATTTTAAAGAAGAAAATGTAGAACGTCATTGACCATTATATATTTTGTTCATTTCCTTTATCTACAAAGGAATATGAAATTATGGTTTTTGATCAGGAATTAAAAAAAATGAAATTCTGTTTTGAGTTTGTTGTGATGATCTGGAGATAAAAATTTGAACTTTGTCCGTCCCAGTGGAGGCGCGGTTGTCACGCCCCTCGAGACGGCGGTGCGGTCCCTGGCACTAAATCCGCCCTTCCTTTTGTCTTAGGTCAACGTAATTAAATTCCTGGCTTTACGGCAAAGTTAGGGCTGCTCTCAAATTAAGCTCTTTTTCATAAATGAATTCACTCATAAAGGTTCTATTCTAATTTACGAACAAGTGAAATTATCGTTCCAGCACAAATATTTTCATTCAATGTGACGGCGTATGAATGAGGTTGATAAGAAGTTTAAAACGTTGCCGTCCCAGTACACACAAGAACAAACGTGTGAAAAGAGGTTAACATTTAACTTCCGTAAGCGTGGATTGCAGGTTCGTAAATACTTCATATCTGTTAAAAGTAAATATAAGAATGATGTTCTATAAAACCAATATAAATATGAAGGTTTACGGCTCACGTCGTTGCCTGCGTTATTTAACTATGCCCAGGTTTTGATTGTAAAATTCCTAAAAAGATGCAAAAGCATTTACTACGTTGAGATTGTTAATCTATTTCGCCTCCGCTTTTTCAAATGTTATTTTTTTCCTGTTCGTTCGACTGTCTTCGAATGAATAACATGTTACTTTCCCGTCTGCCCCGAGGCTAAACACCTTTATATTACTATTTAATTTCAATGTTTGTTTTACCTCTTCAAGTTGTATTTTTGGCCTCTGAGTGTTGCTATGAATTTCGATGAGCTTTTCTTGATGGCATATTTCTGTTGTTAGACTTCTGAATTCGAATCGTCCTAGTTTCTCATCGTTGAATATTTACAACCACGCTGAGCACAGCAGCAAGTCAGATCCGAAAAAAAACTCGAGCACTTTTGTCTTTGATAACACTCAAGAATTTTTCTAAATTCGCACGTGATCTAGAATTAAAACTCGTACACAACACAACCAGATTGTGACGGCAGTATGCACACTTGTTCGTCTGGTGGGTGTTCAACAATTTTGATTGAATTATATAAGTAATTTGATGATTCTTGTTTCAAATAATTTAGTCCATGATTGCGATTAGGGAAGCATCGTTAGTGCAGTGTTCACACTTCCATATCCTTCGTGTATATTGAGCACATTTAGTGGGGTCGTAGTAATTACGTGCGTTTTCATTCAACTAACAAATCACATCTCGATGATCGAGTCGTGAAACAGAGAAAGATATTTGAAATGAATCATTGGCCCTCAAGCCTGCTTAATAATAATTTTGACACCACAATCCCCTCCTACTTTTAGATTACACTCCTTCAATGCGATGGCGATTCAGCAAGTCACTTAGTAAATTAGCTCCAAAATCACACCTCCACATCCGCGTACAGTTGTAACTCTCCACAAAGTCACACTCAATTCGGACAGCCACGACCTGGTCCAAGGTCTCCGTTAGAGAAACTTGCAGCGCGTAGACGAAGCGATTGCGATGTTTGGAGAAGTGAAAAAGAGATTACAGCTAAATTTACAAGACAGCAACGAACCAAACAGGCCGGAAAGAAGCACACTGGGACGGAAAGGAACATTCAGTGTCGGCCCGACGGTACTGAAGACTCGAGTTCATGTCTTTTACCTCAAGACAGGACCGTGAGCTAAATTCTAAGCTGCAGTTAACTTATGAAGAGTTCTCAAACTTGAACCAAAGTACGGGAAAATGAAGCAACATGCCTCGCACTTTCGGAGGATGAGTGACGGATCCGAGTTAAGGAGAGCGAAAAGTTTTCGCCTCAGGCAGAAAACTGTTGAGAAACACCACCGCCCTTCAGTCGCTCCTAAGGTCCTACGTGCTGCAGATTGGCCGCTCATTTGAAACACCGAAGGATCAGAGCTTAGTCACGCGCTTGCTGCTGCTGTTCTGTTCGTCACTTTCTGGAAAATTCGGCGAGTACAAACTGCTGCTTAGAGAACTTGATAAAATGTGTTCCAATCGGAAGCCAAACTTTTTTCAATAGAAACCAAACCTTTCCGGTCGATTTAAACCACTCATGTATTAACTGATCTCGTAACGCGGCAAAAATACCTTCTTGCTAGCGAAGCGTACGCAGACGATCATTTCGACGTCTAACTTGTCGTTCTACGTGATCCCATAATATTTCTATTGTGTTCGTGTCTGGGGACTTAGCTGGCCAATCTAAATATCTGACATATCACGAATGACTGCCATGTCAATTCATGACGGTTCTAATACGATGCACCAGGCAGTTGTCACCCTAAAAGAGCTCGAAAATCAATGCACGGGATTTCCCAGAACAATAAGTGGCTAATTTTTTCCTTGTCCCTTATGATGTATGGAAAAATTCAACTCCTCACTTCGCTTCCCCTTCTATTTCAAATTAAGAAAATTCGACAGAATATCAGGCATTAGTGAAGAAAAAGCAAGAGCTCGTAAGAGCTGCGACTGTAATCCCAACAACAGCGCGCTTTCTCTGTGCGTGATGCAGATACAATATATTGAAGAGTTAAAGTCTGAAAATAGTGCACGAGATTTCAACACTTCGCGTTGAATTTCCAGGGTTGGTGTTAGACCTTCACTCCATTAGTCGAAATTTTAAATGTTTTGCGATTTGATATCCCTAAAATAAATTGAGTACAGAAAGCACTACAAAACGAGAGTCTCTTTATCATAAAACTAACAGAGAAAAGCAGTGATTGAGGATGAGATCAATGACGTTCTGAAGTTTTTCTCTTTGTATAATGTATGTATTTGATGGTCTAATTTTAGACATCATGTATTTCGGTTGAATGCTTTTTACATTAATTTTCATTTTCATGATTTTCTATTTCAATAAATATTACATATATAATTTACTAATAACTCACGTGGTAGATTTTAACTTGATATTTTCGGTGTGTGTAACATTCGTAGTTATCCACTTTTGAACTTCAGTATTCTCAACACCCATTGAATATGAGTGAAATAATATCTCAGGAATATGAGGGACATGCTTTATCAAAAATTGAGTTTTATTGAGTGGTCACCTCCTAAGGCCCCTGAGATACAATGGGTTGAGGACGGCTGCACCAGCTAAAGTTTGATTGTCTGCAGCAGCTGCGTAGTGAGCACGTCGAGGCAAACAGCTGCCGCGGTACGTTGCGTGTTGAACAACTGCATCTGATGTGCTGTAGTACGTTAGGGTTTGTGCCCTGAGGGGGCATAGGATGTGCTACCTGCTTAATAGGGCCACTAAAATGATACAAAATGAACGCCAACCTGCGGGGAGAATAAATTCAAGATAGGGTAAGAAACTTGGCATGAGAAGCAAATTAAGTTTGAAAAACTTAGTTTTCTAGCTTTCCCAAGTTAAAAAAACGTAAAATATGGTACATCCAGGTAGGGTGAGAACCTTGATCTCAGAAACCAATCAAGTTTAAAAAGAAAAAAAAATTTGGCCTTTCCAAGCGAAAAAAATTTAAAATATGTTACATGCAGTTGGTTAATGAATTTAACCAGCCAACATTTGAAATAAGTTTTCAGTAGTGACTCAATCGGCCACAAGGAGTATACATACATAGGTCCAGATTCGAAATGGAATTCATTCATATGAATAAGAATTGGGCCATGGCATTTAAACTACATCGCAGTGGCACATAGAGCGTTTTTAGGTCGTTTAAAACTCTATAAATTTAGGAAAGGCTTCATTTCGTGAATGTCTGTGCGGTTCACGAGGAAATTAATGGCTAGGAAAAATCTTAAAGCCATTCCGTTTAAACGTTTGGGCCTAAGCTCATTGTTAACCAATTCCGTTGCACAAAATTTGTACTTTATTTATATTTCCACTGGAATGAGCATTTTCAAAAATAATAAAATCCCAAGGTAAGAATGTTGTAAGCCCATACAACAAGGTAGCAACACTCGAGATATATTCTACACAAGCGTACATCACTTTCAACCAACGGATATGAAAACCTCTGAAACGCTGAAGTTACTGGTGAATACTGAAGTTTAAATCAAAAGAATGATGGAAGTTCCCCCATAGCTATATATTTTTTTTATGCATTTAAGTGTCCCTTTGCTCCGTTAGTGTCTTGTTAGGTGATTTGCTGTATACGCGATTAGCTTGTTGCAAAGTGCGAAAAATGTTTCTGTAATTTCAATTATTTTCAATATACTAATTACCTATTAAGAAATTAGTCTTGCTGTCATTCCCTTTATCCCAACAATTATTTAGTTTTTGATGAGTGTAGATCCAATCTAAAACCACAACACGAATTCTGAAATACATCTTCGAGCAATGAAACTCATGCTTCTCACCATAGGTTAGAGGATACCTATAGTTAAATGTGTAATTCATTATGGATTGAAGGAAAAATATTGGGTTGATAAACAAATATGGATGGCATGCATCTTTCTGTATAGCTTACTGTGCGTTCTAGTTCTAGTTCCCTAAATTCCGTAATCTATTGCTACTTGTTACCTAGACAATTTAATGTTATAAGAAATTATATTTTCTGTAGCCATCCCTTTGCTCACGTCCACGTGTTCTATGAATCAGAGCACGTTAGTGCCTCACATTAACGGCGACGTCAGATGCAGTACGAGTACGTTAAAGCGAGGGCGGTCTGTTCTGAAATATTTACATTACCTGATGTTTTGATGTTCAAATGACTTTCGTACTCGTCTGCGAGTCAGTCCTCCATGCGAAACAGCTCTGTTTGTCTCATTGGTTCCCACAGCGTTGGCCTATCCCAGATTTTGGACTGGAGTCTTCTCCATCCCTCTACTCGGTTAGCGAATTATTACCGCAGTAAATTCTTCTATGTCTAGTCGTAGGAAGGCGATTAAAAATCTTGGTTTTCTGATTTTACTAATTCGTATTTTTCTGCGTTGATTTGCATGTTGGAAAATGAAATTTATTACAAGTTCTGGCTGTGTATTTAGTGTACATGAAGCTCCTGCCCTCCATCGCGACGCCAAAAGAGCACTTTGGCAGTGTCAAAGGATAATTCTTAATTTGATCAGATCATATTTTTGTTTGAAGGATCAAAGCAAGCTGTGTAAATACCTACCTATTTTTGCATGTGTGTGTCGTTGTCAATTCAGTTTCCATAAATATCGTACATTTCAGTTATGTAGGTTCGAGTGTAGGGGTTGACATTCAATTATGTAGGGGCGGTGTTTACAAAATAAAATTAAAAAATGATCGGAAATTTCTATTCCAGGATAGAAAGGTTAATTGTATTAAGCTTCCGAATGAGATTGTATGTATGACTTATACCTACACTCTTTTCTTTAAATTGTTTAACCTTTATTATTTATTTTTGTTTCTAATCATTGATGTACTTTAAATTGAGTGCCTTCATTTCTACATAGGTTGTCTAGAAGCCTTGTAGCTTATTCGGGCCCACATGTGGTATATATCCTGATCCCGGTTCTTCGTCATTCCTCATTTGATTGTAAACCTGTATCTGATGTAAATTTTCGTGCGGTAAATAAATGTTTCTGAATATTTCTAAATTTACACTGGGAAACTTTTTGTGGTATGCAATTTGTAGTGGAACTGATCAAGAAATTGTTTAAAACATGAACTAGTGGTTTCATACTGTGAATGTGTGTTCCTATTTTCCCTGTATTTTTAGCTGAAATAAAAATGACGAAATAGATGTACCCAATTTCTACCAAAATTGGTTAAAATAAGCGACGGATAGTTGGATTACTGCAATCAATAGTGGTTGGTATCTATTAACCTTTTTTGCGATACCTCGTGAAAGAGCTATCGGGTAGTGAGAGCGCTGAAAACTATTTGATGGCGGCCTTAAACGATGCGGTTTATGAAAGCTTCCAGAAAGGGAGGTCTTGATGATGGTCTCATAAGCAGCGCGATGGGTAAACTCCATAGAAATGGCTGCCAATGGCAGCTGAATTTCTTCCCTCCAATCTATAATTAATGAGGAAAGGGTTTCATTTCGGAATATGGGCACTTTGAAGCTTTCAGACCACGCTGCACAAAGGGGTGTTCAAGAAACAAGAGTGTAATGACAACGTAAAGCGTGAAACAATAGACATTTGGCAGTGTTACGGTGTGAGGGGGCGTTCACATTGTAAAGCCCACTGACCAGCCCTGCCATTCTGCTCAATTCGTAGATTTCTTACCATGAATTTATGCGGTGCATGACATATTGAGCGGAATAATAGTTGGTTTTCATTACACATGGAGTACTGCGGGAATAGCATAATACATGAGAGAGAATTTGAGTGAATAACTTTTGAAAAATAAGATTCTGATGAAGCCCACCGTCTCATGCATTGTGGAGAGTCCTACTCTGTCAAAAGCCCATACGATACAAAACATTCAGTTTTTCGTAACATCAGTTCATAATAACAATGAATACGTAAAACTTAAAATTGCCTCGTTTATAAAAATGTACTGCACCTAAAACTGACGCATTATATGGGTAGGGAGCTCTCGAATCGTATTAAATACAAATATTTCTCGGCATCTCTTACACATATACTCTTTCATTTATTACCTCATCAGCGCTGTGCACATCTGATGAGTCCGAAATGGTCATTGAAGGAAGGCTGTGAAGGTGTTCAACGCGGTATTCAGTTATGCATGGAAGGCTATTTGCTCCAATTTCTTATCATTTCTTAGTATGAAGAAGAAATTGGCAGTCATTATCACAACGTGAAACGATAATTGAACTTGGATTTGTAATATGTTTTTCAAGTTCACTAGAAAATAATAGTAGTCTGGTACGATAGTCTAGACATTAAATGAACTTAGTTTTCCAATAATTTTTCTGACCTAACAAAAGAATAATCAAAAGCGTATAGATGAATTTCAAGGCCAATCAAATGGAGGCACAAAGTAGATGCTCTGATGTTTGGTCCTCAAGGGATAATAAAGACGTCATTGACAGTAAAGCGATGACTGTATTTTTCTGAATTAAAAAAATCTTAAAAATATTAGGGAATTCCAAATCTGAATTTACAAGGTTAAATCAATGTAATAGAAACATTAATAGATTTAAATTGAAATTGCACAGTTTTTAAACTATTTCTCCCATTTTCTTATCACGAAAGAGTTCATAAGGTAAATGTACACCAGCGTTCAACAACAAATTTTCATAAGGAGCTAAGATAATTTTGGGAGCCACACTAATACATCACAAAACTATAAAGGTCCAGGTATTGCAAGTATATGTAGAGAAACTGTTCGTATGCATTGATTAATCAATGTAATAATGACGCGATAACAAAAACTATAAGTCGAAAGAAAAAACTACGGGTATGAAGCCCGGTATGAGGTATGTGATATAATATCTCATTTTATAGTCTTGAAAGCTCAATTTTTATTTAGGCTGAAACGAAAACTATGGGTTAAAAAAATATGTTAGGATAAGAAACAATATTCAATTTCAATCTATTGAGAGTTCAATGCGCCACAAGAGAACAGCGCGCTACGTCATAGAAAGCAACCGCACGTATGAAAGTACTTTACATAGATGAAACCAAATCACTAAGAAAACTAATCGAATTCTGAGGCATACTCTTGTGACTCTTCTTTTATAAACCAATAACTAGCAGTCAGGATTTAGTTGCATTACGAATAAATTTTCGCACGTTGCTGAGCGATTTCAGATATTTTCCAACCTTTTATATATATACAACAGCTGAGGCACTGATCTTCGAACTTGGCTCCAATATCGTTGACAAGGCTGTTCAGTCGCCCGCTGTTCAGATGTCCGCTGTTCATTCGTCCGCTGTTCAGTCGCCCGCTGTTCAGTCGCCCGCAGT
>VOMN01063645.1:0-16235 GCA_014899125.1 Orchestia grillus
CTCAAGTGCTCAACCTTTGCTAGCTATCGTGAGAGAGAAATCCCGCAACGGTCCAGCAGTACAGGGTATATAATAAGTTCATAACAATTTCTTCTGTTTGTATCTAAACACCCGTTTTCATGTAGCCTTTGGTGAAAACGGTTTGCAAATCGCTCTCGGTATAGCCTGGCTGCCTCCCTAGCGTTACCATTTGCAGCACCATAAGCAAGGTGTATGTCTGTCAATTCTACGTTTCTTAAGCGGCTCTTGTTGGCAGCGCCGTGTCACAATAGAGAATGAACTGTGACTCATAGGTACACAAGAAGTTACCTCACTGCGTGATCTGGAAAACGTCAGAGCTTACCGGTCTAAACGTTTTCATCAAATATTGCAAAAATCAAACATTTTCCACAAAGCTTCATAGAGGCAAAAGTGTTTAGTTTACCACTTTGTTGAAGGTGAGCATGAGGTTGAAGGTGCATGTGTAGCTGAGTAATAAAAAAATCTCCGAAACATCACTGGTGGCGTTGATAGCTTTGTAGATTGGTTGATGGTATAATTAGTAATAAGAATAGTAAACCCGTCAAAATTTGCGGTGAAAAGTAAAAAAAAAGCCAAAGCAAGATAGATTCATCTGTATTAGTCACTTTCATATTTGAAATTACTTAGGCCCTCGGAAGAAACGTCCCAAAATTGAATGAATCAATTATAAAATCTTCATTCATCACAGTTGGAGATGTACCGGATCAGTTGATTTTCAAATATTGAGAATTTTTTTTTAGTGGGTCTAAAGGAAATTTATCTCTCATGGTTTCCCTGGATAATACGAGCATTTTTTCTTCTAAAATTCGTAAGATGACACAGTATTATAAGGATACCGTAGCAGAGTAACAGTACAGCATCGAAAATCGGACTGCTAGTCAGTCTAAAGTTTTTGATTCATGTCAGAATCAGTTGAAATCTTTGCTTTTTTAATGTTATTGCTACTATTTATCAAGTTGTAACGAAAGTTTTGTCCCTTTTTTGAGTTATTTTCAAAGTATCAGTACCCCAACTTAACTTACAAATGGCACAAGTGCAGCCATCTACATAGCTAAAATAATATTTCGGCTTTCAGATTCTGTAATAGTTAATATAATAAGTAACTATTATTGACCTAAATATAAACTCCAAGTAAAGAACATACAAAACATATTTTACGGTATAAATTTAAGAAGGTTAATAAAGCAATTTTAGCAGCAACGTCGCTCAAAAATACTTATAAAAATTATTTGGTGAATAAAAAGACCTGTAGAAGATGATTTTCACGTTTCAAAAAGGATGAGAAAGATTTCACTCGAAAGGAAGCAGCGCATGTTGAATTACAATCCCTTTTAAGTTGGTGGATTTTTAAATGATTGTTGTCACAGAATAACTTACCCTTTAAACATCAAGAAATAATGACCCAAAGATATTAAAACTTATTTCTTGCCTTTTTTACTGGATAAATATTGCTTTAACGGTATAAAATTCCAGCAACCGAATATTTTACATGACATGGAGTAGCAAAAATTATTTTAGGAAATTCAACATTTCCACTTAGCGAACATTGAGGACACGAAAATTGGAAGAGGAAACTTTAAAAAAATTATTTTTCTCTGCCTAAAGATGAGCTCTGCAAAGCCTTAATATTCTTCCATTCTAACCCAAATTTTACTGACGTCTTCTAGGTCGAATTGTCTTACCTAAATTCATTTGCTATCGCAAACTTTCTTTTATCATGATGTTCATTCGAAACAAATGCAAAGCTTCGGATTCAAATCGCAGAGTGTGTCATTTTCGAAAGGGGGCCATATTCTCATGCATGAGTTTCTGATGTTGTTACGGCCTCCATGGACGGTCTCCTATTACCGAGCCTCCAAACCTCAGAACTATATTGTGCATCTGTGTTGATTTACTGATGATGGTAACTATCGAGGCCCTATCGTGCGAGGGTAGGACTATTTTGAGAACAGTAAAGTATGTACGAGTATTAAAACATTCTACTCGTATGGAAACATCATTGTGGAGCAAACTGGCGAAAACGATTTTTCTACCCTTGTAGCTGATGAAAGTTGTTCGTTAGCGATATTGTAAGGAATGCAAATAAGAGGGAAAATACAGAACTGGACATGAAATTTGTGATTCTAGACTGTATGTATAGATACAATGATTTAATTAGATTTCAAATTAGGCATCAGATGAAAACGGTCCATCATAAGCACAAAATCATTCAAAAACTCAATTTTCAGACTTAAAAAAATTGTCATGATATGTACTTTTCGATTTTGAAATATAATTTCAAGTATTCAAACAATGGCGTCTAAACTTCCGTTTCAGGAAATGAATACGAAGTTTATTTTTACGTTCAGTCTAAGACAAGAACAATGGTGAGGAACGCTGTTTGTGAATATAAATTTTAACCGATTACGAGTGAATCTTAATCTATATAGAAAAAAACAAATATAAAACGTGTAAGTACGTATCAGTATTGATTAGAAAGTATATTCTCCAGGCTTTTGGACAAGATTTAACTCGACTTCTATGGGAGCTGAAAAATGAAAATGGTGACACATTTAACTTTTGCTCAGTATCTCGTTGCTGGGCGTGCGAATGGGCTTAGATCCTGTCAGCTTCTGTGGTTAAAACTATTGGAACCCCCAGTGTCATCGTTTTAATTTGACTTTACGTCAGGAAATTGACGACATTGAATTTTAAGTTTTTTAAAACCTGAAATTCCTAATAATTTTCGCATCTTTAAGTTTTTTAAAAAGACGCTCATCGCCACGAACACTATGAAGTTTTACTATTAACTCGCGCATTTATGAGCCGAAAAAGAAAAATTATGCAACTAAAATCTGTGATTAAAAAGAGAACACTTGATTAATAAATTATGAAATTAAGAAGCGGGGTTGAATTTGGGAAAATGAAACATGGAGTTTCACCAGTGCCAAGTAGTGCGGTGAAACGCTTTGAGGCATCTGTCTTGAACCGAAAAGAACCATTTCTGAGTAATGTCATAGAACATAAGTCACTCACTATGAGATTTGATCGAAGGAGGAACTCGATGAGAAACATGTATTAACTATTGCGTACAGGTGTGGGAGTTTAAAGATTGGGAATCTCTTCTGTGTGGTGAATACGTAAAGGATCAGAGTGCATGCAAGGGAGATGTAATTGTTTGATGTGTTTAGAAACAGGTGTTCTGGTCCAAGTCGGTAGGGAAACTGCCGCTAACATCCAGGAGATCCATTGTTTATGTATTGGCCAAATAATTGAGAACAGGTAATAAAAAAAAAAATTCCCCGTTTAAGTTAGGTGAATATTTCTAACTACAGTGAAACAGAGTTAACTAACTTATGAATATCTAACTACAGAATTAAGTTTTGAGGAAAAGAGCAAGTCGTTTGTTAGGTATGTTTGTGGAGGAAACGGCACAATAAAATTAATTATCTTCTCCTAATCGTAGTATGATTAAGATTTGTTTAAGAATTTTTGAAGCTTGAAACAGAAATTAGAGAGCGTAAAATTATCAAGGCGTGGAAACTGATATCTGAATAAATACAAGGAATTGGAAAGGAAACGGAAATTGTTGCGAGAGTGAGCAGAGGATTTGAAGCATTCGGAGGTAATGACACAAGATGATTTGAAGATGAATGAGAGTTAAAGGTAAGCGCATTAGAGTCCCTGTGATGCACTTGGTGTGAATCATACAACCGAATAGGGAATATCGAAGTGGTAGAGAAAGCGTAGCGGTGAAAGATAACTAACAGGAGTGAGCTTGATGGAAGGCTGCCGATAGAAATTTCAGACGCATAGTTACTGGGAATAGCACGATGGAGGGAAGACTATAGAGGGTGTTAAGCAAAAAGAGGTACAAAATTTCCCACCCACCAGAAAGTGGCATACTAAACGCTTTCATTTCTATGAAACTTTGCGAAAAATATTTGTTTATTGAGATATTAGCTGCATAAGGTTTGAAAGGAAAAAATCGAAACAAAATTGCCCGCAAATAATATATTTGCACGTTTACTTAAACGGAATCGTTCAGAGATTCCACACCCACATCGATGTTCCAAGTAGCCTTTGGTATAAATTTAAAAACATTGTATGACGGGGTATTTAACGGGTTGGAAAACGCTCTTGGTATAGCCTGGCTACCTGTCTGGCGTTATCATTAGCAGCACCATAGGGAAGGCGCATGCCTGCCATTTCTTGGTTGAAGAATGTTCTCTGATTAATGAAGTAGACGGCTGTGCGAAATTTTGTCCTGCTCGGAAGGAGACTCAATAACATACACTGAGTACTTCATACGAAAAATTAGAGAGCAGTGCTCCCAATATAAGATTATTCGCTGCAATCTCATGTATATTTATATTCAACACAGCTACGTTATGTTCCAGAACACCTTCGAAACTTTTGGTATATTCATTGAGAAAAAGCAGCCTATTGAAATGTTTATTCGAATATATTCAAGAATAACACAAAGGTTTGCATAAGTTTGGGCGTAACTGTACATATAAATAAAATTATTTAAAAGCTGTATTTGGTATAATACCTGATCCAACAGAACATGAAAGTTAAGTAGTGTGCTATGCAAGATAGTCTATGCAAAAACATATGTTCCTCGTCCTTAGGAACCTTCACTAGACGATTATCCATTAATGTGGTCACTTGTGAGATAATCGCATGATCAACGTGCGCACAACTTCGTGAAATAACATTTCAGAGTTCATCTTTTCTCGTGTTCTGCTTACCACAACGATATATATCTCAGATTGATAACGCTCTAAAGATTCTCAATGCATTAGAGGCCTGATGAGCACTCGGCTTTCCATTAATTCATTAATCGTTCTCCAACAAAATGTTTACAGGCAAAATATTCTTCGCAAACCTTTCACCTTGGCTATCAGCATTATCACGCGTGAAAATGCACTTCTACTTGGAACTCCTGGACTGGGAGCGGTATCAAGGGAAAAATAAATATCTAATCAATCTGTAAATGCGTGAAGTTAAACATTGCTCATTCCGAAATTCGAAACCGTCCAAATAACCTGTCTATGACAGTGGCGGCTCAGAACATCACACCTCTGCCTCCCTGACGGCGTTTGAACCTGGAAGGAACCTACGATCTGGACCGTCCAAAGTAGCTCAACACTCGTCTGTAACTATCCCCTTCGAAAAATCGACGTTCATGTACTTTTTAACCCGCGAAAATCTATAACAGTTATGTTTTTCGATAAAGGAGGCCTAGCTTTTGGTTTCTTCCAATCTTGACCCTGAGAATTCTGCAGCGTGTGTGACGCAACATTTTGGCTACTTTCGCCTCTTCGAAGATGGCCTTACGGCAATGAAGAGGCTTTTTTTCTCCACTATTGCAATTTTCTTATCTCACGTGGGTTAAATATTGATTTACCTTTTAAGCTGCTATTTTTTTGGAATTTACATTTCCGATAGCTTCTAGATTGTTCTCACATGCCTTCTCACGAACTCGGTTTTTTAATGCTTGTTTGGCCACCATTTGTAAGTTGGGCGATTCTTTGCCTTTCATGGTCAGTAAGATATGGATTTCTCCCTATATTGGTAAGTTTAAGTTGAAATTGATTTAAAAATTTGTTTTCTAGGAATAAAAATAATACTTGCTTATAACTATCGAACACCACAGATCGGTAAAATTGTATAAATTTACGAAATAATGGTCACTAGCAATTCCTCTCATTGCAATAAATAGCCTGCTAGGAGAAGTGATACGTTAGATATTCTGTTTTATAGGTGCATGAAAGTAACAAAAGTGTTGGGTTCAAGAATTTCCCAAAAAACAGACTAGCATAATATCGTTTGGCACAGTGTTTACTCTAATTAAAGATAAATGGAAATTTAGTAACGTCAATAAAATCTTGTGAACAAGAGCTAAAAGAATGCTGAAAAATAAATTAGAGGACAGCAATTTGTGAAATATGAATTGGACGATGCTGTAAGAAGTCGAGGCTGTACCTGTAAAAGATGGCCTAATCTTTTGAATATATACTGGTTGAAATGAATCATAGAAAAGTGGTGGAGCTAGTAGTGGTCATGGACGGATGTGGGCGCTTGGTGGACGGATTGATTGCAAGAGATGAAGTGGAGGTGAAAGGAATATGACCCAGAAAAACAATTGGGTTGGGTGGTAGTTCGGTGAAAAGCCTCAAGTTGGTAGAGTCGATATAAGGAGGGGCCCTGTTCGAGAGTATTTTGAAGAGGCTTGTAAAATTCTAGGAATGGGTAGTGATCAGGTTGATATAAATCAATTGCGCGTTTACCTTAGACATAGCATATTCGACTGATTCGGAATTTGAAAGAGTTCACTGTATGAGAAAATTTTTAAATGGCGTGAATGTAAATACAGTATTGAGTTCATATAAGTCAGAGAATGTTGAAAAGCAAATTCGTGATTGAATGGACATTTTATGGAAAAAGTATTTTTCATAAAATTTCGCTTCATGAACTTTGAGGTGTTACGGTGTTTGTAATAAGACAGAGAGGTAGGAAGGCGCATAGAGTCTTGAGGGAGAAGAAAGACTGGGCAAGACTGGTAATATATTCTGAAGTACCTGTTTAAAAGTTTCCTTTTTAACTCTTTAACTTTTATTTTTTCCTTTAAACTTTAACTTTCAGTACCTTTTTAACTTTTAGCTCTTGTTGAACTCTGGGTATATTATTTTCATTAATATTCATTCAAATAGGGTCTAAATAACTAAATATAGAGTCTCTACAGAAATACTCTAAAGCATACTTCGTCGTTACTACGGAAACGGGTGCTATATTAATAAAAAAAACATTTAAAAAAATGTATGCCGAGACAAATTTTGTTTAAAACAAAAACAAAAAACATAAATGGAAAACTATTTCAAACCGCTACTGATTATGGTTGATTTTCTTTGCAGAACAACATTTGAATAATTCATGAATTTTTCTTGTCAGTATTAACAATTAGGTATCAAATGAATGATTTACTCAATCGTATACAAAATAAAATTGGATGGCTAAAACTGCTAAAAAAAAGGCTATTTAGTGTAAAATTCATTACTTAAAACTGTGAAAAACAAACTATTACAGTAGCTTTAATAGTTTTACCATCGTTAATTGGGTACGGCACTTACTCCTTAAAAAATTACGCTTTTAAAGAAATTTGCATAAAAATTGAGCTCGAACAACCCAAGGATATACATCATGAAACAGACATGCCTTCAAAACTTTGGTGCATCATCAGTAATCCTCACAAATATACACACCATGGATAAAATTGTCCAGCATCATACGTCACTTTTTCTCTGGTAATATCCCTTGTATTAGTTTGACACAGAAACTGTTGCTGGTAAGGTGCCGCAGCAAAAAAAATAGGAAAAATTCCGACTCTTTCGTGGTAAGTTTCATCACAGGGCGCCCACCCCTTGCTCCAAATAGAGGACTTGGGGCCGGTGCCAGGCTGTACCGGGTGTGGCATAAAGAACTAACATTTTTTAAATGACTGGAATCTATCACCAGCAAGAGAGACACGGGTGTATCAAAATAGTGAAGTTTGCGCAGTGATAAAGGTATAGTTTTCTTTTGCATGTTTTTTCTTCAGATGAATCCATGCGTTTATGGATAAAAGAACACGGCATTTTTACGAATAACCCTTTTTGTCAAGAATTAGGAGTCAATCACGGAACTTTGACGTGAGCTTTGTATCCACAGAAATCAATCCGTTCCGTTGAGTTGAAGCACTTCCTACAAGAGGTACACTAATGGAAGGAAGACACCCGCAGCTGCGCGAATGGCACATGCGCCTGACTATGTAGAAAACGTCAAACAAATAGAGTCGTTTTGCTCGGAAGTATTATTGTAAGCAGTAATCAGTAATCGTTCTGTAAGTCGTAGTTTGTATCTGCACCTGCATTTCCCCCTGAACAACTTAGTTGTCGTGCAACCGTTAAAACCCGGGGACTACGCAGACACAACAATGTTATTCGCCCGCTCTTCCCCTCTTCCCTGGCCGCCTTGATTTCTCCCGATGTTTGGTGGCACTCTTCGGACTCCTCGGCCCCCTGACCTACCCAGCGTCTCTTGTGGCGTCACCTCAAGGCGAATGTTTAACAAACTAGCGTTTGCAAGCATTGCAGGAACGCGTCAGAAATGCATCAGTAATGACGACATTACGTGAGAAATGCTGTTTTCGACACTTAACTTTGTAAAATATATCGACAAAGAAAAATTTGGCGGCAAATTTATTTTCATGGTAACATTACGATATGGTGACTGTAAATAAAACGTGCATATTCTTTGCTTCATCTTGTATAAATTAAGAAAATTCTCAATGAGGGAAGTGAAAATATAAGCTCAATTAACGGCAGAAAAAATGACTAGCTGACATTTGCAGGAGTGAACTTAAACGTAAATTAACATGAAAGTAAAATTGAGCATCTGAAGCACTTTTAGTTAAACATATAATTGCAAAGGCGTGAGTCATGTGTTATGATATAATGAACAAATAGTTCGAAACCCAGTGGGAATGGAAAATAAAGGTTTAAATGAGTGAATGCAAATTATTTCAGTTAATGAAGGACGATATCCATGGATAAAATAAGTACAACAGGTACTTCTATAACAACCTTAGATGGAAAACAAGATAACTAGCAGGTTAAACTGACCGTTCCATGCTGTAACTGAATAACGCGATGAGAAGATGAAGCCTACATTGTTTGGGTCTGGAGCTACTTTAATAGATTTACAAGCTTCGAAAGCACGTGGAGAAACGTGAAGAACCACATAACGGCCAAAAACTGCAATTTGATTTATTCCAAGTGTATTGATACTGCTTTTACCCCAAGTCAATGTATCAAGAATTTGGTGTAAAAGCTTTCAAAATAAACCTTATCTATAATGGGAAAGCAGTTGTGACTCCGATGATGATGTCAAAAGATTTCTCTAATGACTGCTGATTTAGGTAGCAAAACCAACTTGCTTACTCGTATAAAGCTAATAGGTTCCGTCTGCTCCTGCAGCTCTGGCTAGATTCTCTGTAATGGAATAATTTTATACACTTACGAAAATCAAAGACAGTAATTGATGTGTATCATTGACTTGCAAGGTACGCATAATTTGAATTCATCCTGATTCCAAGCACATATTGAAAAATATCATCGATGTGGATTCATTACTTTAACAGCTTCGTGCGTGACCGTATTTTCAAAACCTCGAAATTCACTTGAGGAATGCGCCCATTTTTCATAAAAAATACGTTCAAAGAATTCGACACAGCCGGTCTTATTGAGATAGCAAGTATTTAAAATCTTGTAAGAGTTTATGTGTCATTGATTTATTAATGTAGAAATGTGAATACGTATCGAAATTACTTGCGTCACTTTCACATTCGTTATGATGAGCGAGTAATGACCACAATGTGCAGAACAATGACGCGAAATGGAATATCTGAATGATGTTTGAGCACATAATTTACCAAGCAATTTAGCAGGCGTGCGAACTATTTGAGAAACTTCATAGAATTATTATTTTAGTGAGCTGTAATCGTCTTCTCGGCTAGAATGCGTTTGGCAGTGGACTTCTTAACGAATACAGTGGAACCTCGCACTACACTTGCGAAAACTCCCGGTACGAACAATTTTTTTTTTTGAAAATACTATTCGACACACGAATTCATTTAGACTTACGATTAAGAACTGGCTTACTTCGCAAGTGGAAATGAATTTTCTCACAAGTTTTTGCATGTATGACGAGTCTTATGTGAGTAGAGGGATGTTCCTAAGTCGAGGTTCTATACAGGGCGTTTAACAAAAAACGGAACCCACTCAATAGTACTTTCCCGTATCACTTTTATGCACAAATCATGCATAAAAATATCATAAGCATTTAATTCACAACATTTACAGAACACCTCAAAATGCAGCTTACAAATAATGTCTAATAGATATCAGGTCAAATCGTATCTTACGGTCTATTTAATTTCCATTAACTATTTTATTTTTTGAAATTTGACGTTTCTTACAAACCTTTTGCAGGTGAGAACAAAGTTTCTGTACCAAACCAAAGATAACATTCAAATCGGTTATGACAAAAGGTTATAAGAAACGTCACATATCAAGAAATAAATTTTTCAGTTCAATAACATTTTAATTCGCCAAGTACCAGTGATGCTCACAGCTGCTGGGGAGTGTAGAACAAGCGATTACGCACATACGCCAGCGTCGGTGAATCTCAAGTTTGGTGTTTTCCTTCATGCTTGACCAAAATAATGCAGCACAAGGGGCCATAGACGCGATACGGCAACTTGGCTCAGCATACACCGTTGCCATCAACCGTTCTAAAAGATTTTGTTCCCATTTTTACCCGCTCTTTGCGAAACTGCCTCACCAAGAGAGGCCTGCTGTACTCAAAGTTGTGTATATTATACGTTGCTGTAAATAATAAGTGACTCACTACACTCGTACTCGGCTTCGTGCTCAAGCCGGTTCCCTACATTTTTATTAATGGTAGCGTATAGCCGGGCAGTCAGGTCGTGCAGAGATCTAACGATACTCCGAGGGGGAAATGAAACACGCTTATAATCATTTGTCATGAATTAATTAATTATGGTGACTCCTACGAGTCGGGCGGGGAATGTGCTAAGTATACGTGGTAAAGAAGACAATGCCAGCGACTCGTAGAAATGAGCGTCGCACTGAGATCCGAACTCAGTCGAAGATTTAGACGCAATTAATCCGACTAGTACTGAACTGATTTAACTCAGAATTTTATTTTCTTAACTCTCCCGCATTTGCCGACTTACAGAAGACACATACAGCAAGTCAGTTTGACCGCCCACAAATAAGCTGCTCTAGGTGGGTCAACGCAATATTTTAAGAGAGATTAAGTTGAATACCCCGGCTCGTAGTTCGAGCAAGTTCTAACTTCCAGCAAATTCTCGTTCTGCGACCCATGACAAAGTATCTAGCCAATTTCGAGCCTAGCTTGACGCCCTGCGTCTTTTCTAGCTTTAGCCTCTACCGCTGATCTTGTCAGACTGCCTCTACTATCCTAGCTTGTCCCCTCTACTCCCGTACATTGCGATGGTGCCAAGCGCCTATTGTGCCACATCGAGAACACTCCCACGCCTCCAGCTTTGGAATGCAACCGTTGGCAGCGTTGGAATGCAACTGTTAGCAGCGTTGGAATGCAACTGTTAGCAGCGTTGGAATGCAACCGATGGCCCATCTCGAAGTATGCTTTGGGATTTCCCTCGTTTGCCAAAGACTGTCGGTTACAGTCCCTCAGCGTTGCTTGATCAGCTGTGCATGGGGCTCAGCCCAAATATGCGGGGCCGACGCCAGTGCTCGGTTTCCCACACCTACAGCTTTGGAATGCATACCGTCGCACGACCTGGATACAGTGTAGCTCACAGTGTAGCCTGTTATTACGGGCTTACATATCTGCAATGAGCGTCAAATTTTCCCATCTTTTATAACGCTGACTGTTTACTTTGAGCTGAAGGCATCATATTTTTGGACTCAAAGCATTACTTTACGAAAGGGATGTAGGCAAAAGGTACTGAACACCGAGAGGAATCATTTTGAGGACGAAAAGTGTGACATACATGCAGTAAATTTTTCATACTGCAAATTGAAAGTAGCATGGAGTCCTTTAATTGCCTCGTACATCGTTATAATTTCTTAAATTCTCACTTCAAGAAGGAGGAAGTCAGATTTTTGATAAGCTCGAAACATAATACTTTAATTTAAATTTAAAATTAAAACATTCAAAACTAATTTAAAACATTCAATACAGTTCACCTGTAACGCGGAGATCAGAGTAAATTTGATCTCTAGCATCGCGTGAAATACCGTACTGCATCGCGTTGATCGCTGCCTGCATCTGAACCAAAAGGAAACCCAAATCATTCAGTTGCAAGTTATATCCACTTTGAACCGTACCACGCGGGAAGCAGCGCAACAAATGTATCTTTCATCGGAGATGCAGTCAATGCAGGTCTCAATTTCAGCTCTAATCTAGTTTTGAGAATTTCACTGAAGTCAGTCTCAAATGACCATCGTTCGGAAGATTCGAAAAACTCTGATGATTGTCAATGAAGACAACGAATGAATCAGGGAAGGATAGTTGAAGTCGCTGAGGATTCATTGAATTTGTGAAAGGCGGTGCAAACCGTTGTAAAGGAATTAATGTGTATTTTGAGATATTTTTCGTGTCATGATTATAATTAGCGTGACGACAACCGTTTTCGTGCAACTGGGGTCGTGTTCAGTGTTCAATATACCACAGTAAGGAAATAATAATGCAAAGCCTCAGTAATTCCTTTATGATACAGTTCCTGGGCTAACTTCAGCATCTCGAGGAGACCGAAGTTTAAAATTAACAGAAAACTGGAGCAAAAGTTCCACAAGGAATTTGTCACTGGCCGAGTCTAAGGAATGGTGGTCTCTTTGAAGTAGGTGAACATAATGAAGGAAGCTGTCGTTAAGTTTGCCTTTACTTTCAATCTGCAACGTTAAGAAATGCTTGGTTTATTTTCGTGCGTAATTGCATAATAAATTTTTATAAATGGAAGCACATATTCTTCGGGTACTTTCAGGTACAGTAGTCCCCGCATAGATGAGCGGTATAGATCGTTTCCAGCTCATTTTTTATTTGATTTTATAACTCTCTCAATTTGTTTCTCACGACACAAATATTTTCCATGTTATTTGACGGTCTTTCTAGTTGATACCACTCTATGCGGGCGACGGCTGTAGAGCGGTTGTTCGCTCTACATTATTACGAGCGTGTGCAAGTGCAGTAAAAAACAGTTAAAAACCAGTTACCGTCGCGGTATAGTTTCGGATATACACAACTAAAATCTGTAGGAACAGCACCAACAACAGCAGGAACGGCAGCAGCAACAGCAGCTTTAGTCCCGTCCGACACGTCCACGAAGCAACTGGCACTGAACAAGGGAACAGTCTGGAAGATTATCCGGTGTAAAAGTTCGATTTCTTGACACGCTCGGATAGAGAGCGATGGCACTCGACTCGCTGGAACATCATACTGAAAATTGAGAAGGTCACCGTGCTCAACTGTGCTCAATATTTTGAAAAAACTTGAATAGTTAGCAATAATTCACGTTCCTTCGTACCTCAACCATTTAATACTGAATGCAGTATATTCGCGTAGTTCACCTACGGGCCTTTAAACTAGCACTGCGGGCAAAGTTATGACGCTTTTAAAGGTTTTCAGAGAATTCACAATCCAATCAAAGGTGAGATTACTGTGGATGTTGAATGGATGAATTATAACGAAAAATTAGAAACAATGGAAGTCTAACCAATCATTGCAACCTACTACGACTTTAGAGAAGCCTTTTAAATTCCACCAGTAGGAGAACTTCACTAGACTTTCGGAGGCGAGTTTAACAAAACTTTATCGCTAATGAATGAACAATTTAAGGAAAGCAAATAATTGAACTTAGGTACGAGAACACAACGTACGACAATGGAAAACAGGATCAAGGAAAATAGGGACAACCTCGCCAATAGACGCTGCTCACAAACCACGCCAGGACCGAACTCCGCTCCGCTGCTGCAGACTGGGGCTCGAAGTCATCTCAAGCTGCTCCCGGAAGCAGCCGAACTCAGACGTGCTCACTGTATTTTAGAAGCCGCGTTTACTTGCGTCTAACTTCATATAATGGCCCCTCTCTTCGGAAGGCAAAGTATATAAAAAACGTAATCGTAGGTCATACCTAATCTTAACGCTGCGATGGTAACCCTTTCGTTACCCTCTGTAACGAGTAACTGTAGGTGCTACCATGCATTTTTCTGAATAGCGGTCTAATTACCAGTCTGAATATGCAGCATAAACTGATAAGGAAAGACATAACGAAATATTCCCTAAGAGAGGCCAAGGAATGCTCCCTAACTCCCTCTTTGTGAGCGCTGTATCGTGCGAAATAGAAAAATGTGAGCCCCGTGCAGCGAACACTTTCAAAGTTTTTTATTACAGAAACCGCTCTTCGATTGACATGTTGGGGGATACACAAGTTATGTTCGTTTTCATGCGACAGATATTCGTGAGTAACTGAACAATTGAATAATTTACATCAGTATTTGTACGCGGTTCTTGTGAGTCACTTTTGGTTATTAGAATTAGATCTGCACGATCGTTGATTCCTCCCAAATTGAATTCTGTAAGGTGTGTGGCCTAGAAATTTTCTACCAACATTTTTACCTGGTCGTCCGAAAGCTGATGTAAACATTACACGTGAAGGCTCGTTGTAAACAGACAATTTCCTGACTGGGAGAAGACGTTGCAAAGATGAAGTGGAAAGTAATATCTTGCTTAAATAAACGAAAACTGAATATGACTCAACCCAGTACATACCTGTGTAATATTAGAGTACGAAAGAATACAGCAGCACGGAATTGACGAAGCTTTTTTAAAATAGATTTTTTTCTGTGAATGCTTTATTATTTTTCAACGTCTGCTGAAACTCGTAATCATGCACAACCTCATTTGATATCACACAAATAAAGTTTGATTTCAACAAACGAGGAAAATGGATTGAAAAAGCTTTTTAATGTACGTAGGACACTAACAGCTCACGAATGAAAATGAAAAATGAATTCCTGATCAGAAAATAATGCACTTTAAGCACACGTGAATTAAATGCTGCCATTGGTAATCAAAGTTTACTAAAAGAACAGCACGAATAAAATTTGATGTAATGGTTTCGTAGTGTTTGTATTTTAACAAGTACGATAACGTACAATAGACACCGCACAGTGTCTCTCAGTATCCCTGCTGCATGCACAGCCGGCGACAACAGTTTAGCGTCTAGTTAGCCCAAATTTCCAGTTTACTCAAGCATGCAAAGCTAATGGGACCTAACATTCTCTTTCTACTAAGTGTTTATATTACAGCTAAACTCTGTACTCTTTAAACAATATCTCATTCTACGCAGCTCGGTCTCTTCTTTGAAGCCGTCGGAAAACAGTAACTGTTAGCCCGGATGTTACATCGGTCGTTTCCGGAGATTTAAAGCAAACGAGTTCATTTTGTTAGCACTTCTTCCAGACCGGAAATTTGGTGCCATTGGAAGCATCCCGAGGAACGAATCTCACAGACGCATTTAGAAGTTGAAACGGCTAACCGCTTCGTAACCGAGTGAGCGCTCAGCTCCAGCGTGCGTGTGTGGTCGTTTGAACGAGTTTCGCAAAAGTTGGAGAACTTTGCTGACAGAGCGAGAATTTCCTTTTTTCCAGAGCTGGCGAAGAACTTAAGCTGCTGTTAAGCGGGACCATTGAGTTTAAGGAGGCATAAATCTCTACGAGTCTTTAAGTATTAATATTCGTTTTTAGTTGAATTTGGTGGTGTGATCTCATAACATTGTTGAGCCCCAATTTCTTCATTAATTTTGTCAAACTGATTTTTTTATTAAAATAGCTCCTGTTTTTTTCAGTCAACACTGCGCTTTGAGCTTATGGGCCTTCAGTGAAATATACTCATTTTTAATTCAATACTGGCTAGTTTTCTTTCTCAGACACTTCAAAGTTTTCTGAGACCTTATAATGGTTTATTCACGTGAAATGGATAGCTTCCCTTTACACTTATAGTAACTAATAAAAATAAAGAGCCAATGAAGTAAGTTGCACCTAATAAGTGCGAAAAACGTACTTCGATCAGCTAGCTAACATGTGTGCAGAATAGAATAGACTAGCAAAAGTTAAGTTACAGCCAAGCGAGTTATCAAATCAGGAATTCGGTGGCTTACCGGAATGCATGTGAAATTGTTTCGAGTATTAAATCTCTGACATTAAACTGTATTAGAGGAAATGGCTTCACGTGAACTCCTTCTGATCATGGAAGAACTCTTCGAGGTTATTTCGCTTGACAGGAACTTATCTCAGGCTTATTCAGAGCTTACCGAGTTCAGAATAAACGACGATGAATAAATGAGGATAAAGTTGAAGATAAGAGAAGTAGCAAGAAAAAAGAATGTACACGGTATGCACAACAAGGGCTCAATTGATGCGTTAAAAATTCAGAATGAAACTGAGGAGGAAGTGTAGTGCTACAATCATATTTAAATGGCGGATTAAAAATGTAAACGCTAACTTAACTGCCCAATATCCTGCACATAATCTCACGGCGTAATTCCCTGAGCAACAGAATTTGGTCGCATGGCCCCGCCTTGAGAACAGCCTGCGTTCGATAAAAAAAAATACTTGTGCTAT
>VOMN01063650.1:0-42397 GCA_014899125.1 Orchestia grillus
CCACCCACTCAGCACACTAGAGTGGATACGCAAACAGCACCTACGGCCGAAGAACGAGATCCAACCCCGGCCCCACGAGCGGTAGCCTGACCGAGGCTCCTTCCAACCCTTCTCCCAGTGTGGAAACAGAGAGATGCGAGACGCCCTCATCCAGCACACAACGCAGGTCTAACCGAACCCGGAAACCAGCATTAAAGCCAGAGCTCTAGAGTTTAAAAAGGGTTGTTCTAGGAAGTAGGGTTAGGGAGGGCGGTTTTTTAAGTGAGAAGGAAGGGATGTAATATATTGAAGAATATTTATAGAAGTCTTTATATTTGTAAATCTCTCTCTGGCAACTTCGCGGCTTCCGCACCCCACGTGCCTAGGCGAGCCGTGAGTCAATACATTTTGAACAGCCATGCTGTACACAGTATGTGCTGGTGGTGTGTTTGTATATATGTAAGTGTCGTGAGAACCCCTAAGCCTTATTCTGCATCTATTCTACTTACCTGTACTATACTATGCTGCTCTTCTTTCCTAGTAATTCCATGTTCCATTTCCTTGTGTACTGATCCCTGTATTAGTGGTAATTAGTGAGGGCTAAACTCATAAGGTAAGCACCGGTTTGTTGGTACGGAATAACCATGTGTTGGATTGTCTATTGAGTTCCACTCCCGGCTATAGTGGGAGATATAATAACGCCCAAACAAGATATTCGACACTGTGCCCTAGAGAAGATACTTAGAAATGTGCAACCTCCTTTCCAAGATGTAGAGGGATCACGACCGAGTGACACGTTGCTGCCCAATAGGTGTTTTAGCATGAGTAAGGTGCTCGGCCGTAAACGGGTGGGCAGCTGATACCCCGGGGCTCAGCTATACCCCGGGGCTATAATTAAAAACAATCTGAACATTTCTTCACAATTACCCTTTGTTCTTCTGATATATCTTATTGATTTGAATCCATTCACTTAGAAATTGATAGAAATAAGTTTTTGTGCGCTACTGTAATCAAGAAGCGCTCTTTGGTAACGGCAAACATTACCTGAAAAACATAGTTGCACACTGACGATAGTTTGGCGTGAACTAAATCCTGAGCGATTTCTGTGATAACTTTTACACGTGTGAAAGCAATTGTCTGACTCCAGATGTCTTCAGACAGTCTTCCGTCACAGTCTGATCGTGTGATGCGCCTTTTATGGTCGATAGGCACGCTTTCGGAAAGTCTATCAAAATCGGTACGGCTGAAAGCACACCTGTGAAGGTTCGATACGGTACGGGCAGTCGCATTAACCTCTGGACCTCCTGAGTAAGGAATCACGTCTGAGTGCCCTCTGTTTCAGCTGTCTAACAGTGTGATCATCAGCAGTTCTATGTTTTAGGTTGTTGAGCCACCGTACAGTCGATGACTAGGCATGCAGAGCAGCCGGAGGAATACCAGCTTCAACCTCCAACAGTAGAACAGTAGAGTAGGTGATTTTTCTGTGGTGCACGAGGTTTTTTCCTCAGAAGGTGGTTACCAGTGGAAACACAGAGTACATAGCTGAAGTTCTCGTCTCTCGTTATTGTGGAGTGATGGTGTCGAGTCGCTGCGCTGAGATTTTTTATTCGTTCGATGCACTTTATTTGTCGTTATTGTCTTTTGCATTCTATTCGTATTTTCCTGTTGAATACAAGCATTTATTTTGTTTCGTGATTAGTTTACATCCCTTTCGTTCACGTGCTGGTTTCTTCTGCTTGGCCGCTTGTTTTTTTAATGAGGGCTCATTTTTACCATTGGCTGTTAGTTTGCTGCCTCCCATTCGTTCGGCTTTATCAATGGTTAACAACTTCGCCATGCTAGATCATGTGGCTGATAAGCCCGTGGGTGGTGATAGCTCGGAAATAGAGCGAGTTGTGAGAGATGGATCTTTCACTAGGAAAGACTCTTGCAGTAGGGCCACTACAAGGGTCAGAGGTGATCAGCGTTGTTTCAGATGTGAAGGGCTCCACTTGGTCTGAAACTGTCCAGAAAGAGACAGAGACACCAGGGACGGAACATGCTGGACGTGTGGGGGAGTGGGTCATCTAGATAGAGAATACCATACAGGGCCGAGAAACGGGCAGGTAGGAGCTTGTGTGTTGTAAAATCTTCTATGTCAGGACCAATGACGCTTTCCGTTGTTGACAGGTTTTACAAGCAAGTTGGCGATGATTATCATCGATAGCGGCTGTTCAGGGCTTATTGTTGAGTCGTGACTGCTTTGGATCTCATACAGGGACGGTGTTGGGAGTGCTGGTTATAAGGTTTGACTAGCATCGACTAGCATTTAACAACATTTCGAATAAAAGTAACGAGAGAGGGTAACGGCGTAGCCCAAGCATCCACAAACGAGGCTAATCGAGAATCTTCTAGAAAATTCAGTCAACTACGCACAATATCATTAATGTTTTAGTTCGATACGTAATTAATAAAAAGCTAAGTATTAATTATTGCTAAACACTACTGATGATCAAAAAGTGCTTAAAGTCCGTATTCTAAGTTAGGCTGCACTCGAGAGAAAACGGCAAGTTGAAAGAAAACATTCTGGGTGTACAGAGTAGAATCTCAACAGGGAGTTGATGGACACGAAGTGTCGTGCTTAGGATATCCATTTCTGCCGATTTAGGTGACGCAATAAAAATTTTTTTTTAATTTTTGAAGCAACAAAATTGTGTTTNTGCATTGTGATTGAAACCCTTATTAGTGGCGTAGAAGTAATTCTGGGAATAGACATCACAGAGTCTCTTGGTAATGAAATGACGGAAGGGAAATGCAGGTTCCCAAGCGGAACAGTATATAGCAAGTGTTATGCCTAAGTTTTAAGCTATATAGCTAGCGTACTGTCTGAGTTATTAGTTGTGTAGCTAGCGTGATGCCTAAGTTATAAGTTATATAGCTAGAAATTAGGGCTAATAGTAAGCATATTTATGACTTATATAAATAAAGAATTGAATTACCAAGCTTAGCATTAGCTCAAGTTATTTGAAATAACAAACTTTTATGTAAATTTCATAAAGACTATTTCTCTACATGTACATAGTATCACTTGGAATGAGCAATTCTGTAAAAAAGTTATGAATGAATTCTTGAAAAATGATAGCGTCACTGCATACTTACGTTTAATTTAAAATATCAATTATTATTTTAATCTCTCAATAGTGTTATCTCTGCAAATCAGTAAACTAAAATTTTGAAACCGTCCTAATGCTCGTTTTACCCAATGCTATCTCATAATACATTTTAGATTGCGTACGTTTTAAAAATCTACACATTTTACACACGTATTCATTTTCGTCGAAGTAAATCTTGAATCAGTGAACCAATTGAACAATTTATCAAATTATGGCCTCCAGTTACTTTTCCACGGTAATAGGATAATAATTTGGTCGACGACTGAATAAATACACCTGAATTCGGTGTTCACTTTTAATAAAAAATTATTTTTAATTTTGTTGATTTGTACAGTCAATTCATTTCCATTCACAACATAATATTATTATTGGTTGTTATACCAATGGTAAGAGCGATGCACCAAGTCCGACCGTAGCATTTTGATCACTGAAGCTCACCTCATATCGAAATAAATAGCAAGGAAGAAGGAAGCACTGGAACTACCATTCCAATGCTCGAGCAGGAAACTCGGTGAAGTGACACACTAGTCACATACCCGCAAAGAAAAAGAGAATGACAAATTCAACCGACGTAACACCTAACTACAATCTACAATAGACTGTCTCAGTTAATGCTCCCAAATCTGCTCCAAATACAAAGAGGCTTCTCCCGGGATTACTAATTATTAATCCTAGGGACGTGAACTTGCACGGACGCGATTAGATTGCCCTCGCTTGAGAAGCTCGGAAATTCTACACAAATTCCAAAAGTAGCCAAATCTTCAAAATATGGAGAAAGACACAATATTCAAAGGGATCTAATGGGGAGTACAAAACTAAACTATATTGAACTAGAAATAGGTTTACCCCAAAATTTGTACGTCAAGCTTCGTTTCACTTCAAGACAATAAGCACGTGTAATCCGCAGAACCATTCCCCAAAATAGAGATTATAAGAATAATATTATTCTAAAAATATCCCAAACAACCGATTAACGTTTTTACGAAACGCGATGAGGTTATCATCAACCAAAAGAAGTAATCCTAGTATTACCGTATAACCGGAAGTAATGATCGAAGGCGAGGGACAAAGCTCGCTCGATTGCTCCCACACTAGCCTCGCTTGTTGCATGGTTTGTAATGACATATGAAACCAATGCCATCTGCGCGGTATCGGGAACACACGATTCAATTCGCAAAAAGCGTGAGCTTAGGTTAAACCAAAAAAATTTAAACGAAAGTCATCGAAAGGATTTCAGCCTGAATGAAGGCAAAGAGAGGATGCAAGTACGAACAATAACTTCTGCGTTACGTTGTCTTACGGGGAAGTAAATAAATGGTCTACCAAACGACGCAAAGACACAAACCTATTGAAAGACTCTTACAGTAGTGTGGTTTGGGGAGCTACGATTGTAATATGCAGACATTAGCGAACAGCATCTGTTCACTCCACCCACTGAGAGGAAGCGTTATAATGAGTCTGGACCATTTTCACGAAGCAATACCTGAATAAAAGGCTGCGATTAACGCCATTCAATACCGAAAATACTGCAAGTTCATGGAAGTCGTTTCGAAGTGGTCACTAGACTGCAATACAATAGTTGGAAAGGTTCAGTCGCTCATTGTAGTAATTTATTCGAAAACAAAATTTATTAAAGAGCAATCTTTAGCGCAGGTACAAGCCACGACACCGAAGACATTCTCGACGAACAAAACTAATATTCCTTCCGCCTGGGAAGCAAAATTTTTATTACATACAGCGAGACGGTAATATATTATCTGAGCAATTCCACTTACCTATAGATAAAAATAAATTTATTAATAGTCGGCGATGTGAAGAACCTTAAAGAACTTGCAGTTTAACGTCGCTCTTTCTAAAATAGTCCTTGTGTATCCAAGTTGCTCCTACTGCACCCGTAAGATTTGTATGCAGCGGTCAAATGTGTCAAATTTGGATAAGATTCTGTTTTACAAAAACGAATACATATCTTATATATGACACGAAAATAAATTTCTGAATATTTTCCGCGTTAATATTAGAGAATTTACTCTTCGGCGGGAATTAATACTATTCTAAAAATTATAATTCCCCTTACGCTCGTTTCATTTTAACACGAACTGTCTCTGTAGCGTGATGAAGGGGCTAGTTCGTTTGCGTTAGTAACAAGAGAGTTCGCAACCTTCTTCCATCAGAGGATCTCGGTTAGGTGAAGAAAATGAAAATTGAAAATCCGTGTCTCCCTCATCTATGCGTAGGTCCACGCAGGGTGCCTCATGGAAATCCTACGAAGAATTAAGCATCAATATTTTCGTCACTACTTGCTTGGATAAAATCGCGACAGTATTAGACGTTCAGGTTTCATTTATCCTTTGCACAGAACTAACCCTCTAGGAATCTTTGTATTTGTAGCCACTGACCATGAGAGATGTACCTGTAACCAACTATGCTTAACAAAATACACAGATGTTTCACACAATTTGGCATCACTGCTAATTTTAGCATTTAGAATGGCTGCCGTCGTTTCAACAAAATAGGAAATGGTGCTTACAAATGAAAAGGCTCTTTTTCTCCAACTGCAAACAGTAGTTCACTTGAAATTGGTTGCGCTTCAACAATACGTGTAAAAAGTTAATGTTTTAAAGGTCAGGTCACCTGTAACGTTGATTAATGTTTAAACCAAATGACATCAACCAGCAAAGAAGGTAGATTAAATTAGCTCGTGCAATGCATCGGGGAGCATGGAACGCCTCTAGGACGTGCACACGATGGGAATGGGGTGTCAACAACTATGTCCACTTCGTTATTGACTCTCGCTACTCGCAGCGGAACATTTTCTGCTGAGTAAGAAGGGGGAGTTTCGACGACAAGAAAAACATCAGGTGAATGTCTCTGTGTCCTAACAAAGTAAATCATACCATTCAAGTAGCTTGGTTTCGCAATTGAGAAAATGACGGTCGAAAATTGAACTATAGTTTTTTGACGTCGGCTAGCGATCTAATTACTTCAAGGTTCCTTGTAGGTCAAATTTGGAAGTATATAGTTGTTGAAGTATATAGCAGAATATCAGAGAACTTCGGCTTAAATGCTTCTTGTGGGGCAATCCAAATTAAAATTGATAATTACTTAGACTTGTAAAGCGTATGCTGAAGGAAGCGCTCCTCATTCACCACGCAAAAAACCTCGCAGCGACCAAGAGAAGCAGCATCGATCCATCCTCGAGGCTGTTACTCTTCATCGTCCTCTCCTGGTACCTTCCACTGAGCTTTCTTGCCAGCATGATAGAGGGCGTCTAGTTCTTCTCTGAAGGTGCCGTTTGCCTGCAGCTCGCAGTACTTTTTGTAAAGAGCCAACGCAGTTCGGGCGTCTTCAATACTGTCGTGCGTCACGCTCTGGATTTTTAGTTCTGTTGAGTAATATAGGTAGGTAAATCAAGAAATAATGCCCGAAGGAACTGTGGTAGTGTATAACGGGTGTTTTAAATAAAAGGATTAATGAAAAATATTATACCAGGTGGCCCAAAAATAACTACCCTTTTAATTCGCTAATAAAGCAAGAACTAAGATCGTTACAACAGTCAAACTTTTTTGTTTGAAAGAAAAGCATTTTATAGTTTATTTCCACTATATTTTGAAATCATGTTCTTTAAATGATAGCCACGGTCGTTTTAGAAACTTAGGGCTCTTCTCTTTGTTAGTGTGAATGTTCCAGACCGTGGTTTATCATTAAACTTCATTACCAGTGTCCGGAAATTTTCGAAGTAGAGATTTAACTATGTTCTTACAAGAAATGGTTGCTTTCGAAAATGGATTCGGTTATGAGTTGCACTGCTGTGGTTGATATTGTTTTGTGTACACTTGCCTAATTCTTTTCTTCTTCGCTGTAGCGAAATATGAAAAAAATTGAGGGTTTGAAACCAAAAATAGCTCTCTAGTTAATGAGTAAACTGGATATTAAATTATATGACATCATAAAATGTTTTTCTTTCGAATAAAATTAGTTTGAACATCCTAGTCTTCATAGTTTTCGATTTATTAGCAAATTAAATGGGTCAGTTACTTCTGGGCCACTCTGTACAAGAAAAGCTTTTTTTCTCGACTCATATCTCTGAAATATTAAAAAATAACTTCTTAGAAGTTATGATACATAATTTAATTAGTGGCTTGAGACTTTAACAGATTATTCTTAAAAATCCTGCACTATGCTATAGTGCATCCTCATACTGTTCAGTCCATTATCATCCAGGGAACAGAACCACGTTCTCAAACTAATAACATGTGAACCTTATTGGATAAAATTCTCTGAATTATACCTCAAATAAAAATGTAATTATCCATAAACATAAATGTACAGTTATGTGTGAACATTGAGATTGCTGCCCTTCGAATACACTCGTATCTTAACCTTATATCTCGTGAACAATGGATATATACCAAAGAGAAAGGAATTTTACAAAAAAATTATTGATATCCTAAAAAATATTCGGGATTGCCCAAACGTATGTTATTGTCTGCTCAAGGAAACGCTTGTTTATTTTCAATAATGAAATTTCAAGCGATTTGAGTAGGTTTGTTGAACGAATAGATTAATCCTGATACCAAGATAAAATGTTCTCATGTAATATTTAATGAATACAATTTTAACCTCAAAATAATGAGAAAAAGAACAAAACTCCGAAAATAAAGTCGTAATTTAGCTTTACGTAAGTTAGTTTATAGCACACGTGTTACACGGAACTTGGTATTAATCTTTGGATAGTAATGACGAATGGGTGTTGAATAGTTTTCGTACGATAAAATAGAGTTAGGCATATGCCACTGATGATCGTGTGGTCTTCTGTTTTGCCCGACATCTCGCCCTAGTAGTCACATTACTCTCAGCTCTAATATTTTGGCTGGGACTGGAAGCACTGACCGACCTGGTCCTGAGTGTACCGTCAGGAAGCAATGGTTTCAAGTATTTTCGCTCCATAATGTCATTTAACCATGATGCTATGGCTGGAACAATACATTTTTCAATGTTGCTATTAAGAATAATTTACTGGTCAGTTTTAAACTTATAGAAATGATCGATTAAACTTTCTCCAGTTCACCTTCAAATTGAAAAACGTCTTTTACTACAGGGTCAAGCAAAATGATCTGACCCATTTGTCGGTTTAAAACACCTACAAACAGTTCAGATCATTTTGCCTGACCCTGTACATCATAGGCATTAAGTTTAGAAATCATTACCTAATCATTTGCAGATTTCCACGTGAGTAAATAATTTTAAACACAGAAATAATAAATAATTGATTGATTGTATCCAATTATATAGGGCTTTCAACTGAACTACCGGGTAACACTTTCAAATATCAGAAAATTCTGATATAACTCATTCTTGACCGATTAGCCTGCACAAACTTCAAGTAGGCTGAAGATAGCACACATTTTTGTGTCTATTTGTGAGCAATTCTAAGCGTGGATTCTACCTATGTGCCAACAAGCGTCTAAACGTCACAAATAAAAATATAACAATAGGCATAACTCACTGAGAAAATGCCAGGCGAGGAATTTGAGCGAGAGCATCCTGTTGTGCGGCATGTGGAAGAGGTGGAGCGTATCGAGCAATTGCTGGGGCGGCACCACCATGTTGATAACTCTGTAACATGATAGCACAAATTTACTCTGCGTGATATTGCTGGTTTACATGAGGCGTGCGCTGTGTTAAGGTGTACTACATCTATTTTCAAAGAATATCAGCACCCCAGAAAATTCTCTCAGAGAGAGGGCCTAGTTCCCTCTCCTCCCTACGCCCTTCACAACACCTGCTAAAATACACTAACGAATGATACAACAGTCATAAAAAACATTTCAGCATACGTGGGGTCATTTACGCGGTTCTACAGGTACAGAGTCTACGGTAATCTGGTATCGACGGTACTAAATTGCTACTGGGCATATATTAGGTTGTTACTTAAATAATGGCCGATATAAGTGTTATGTTTGGATATGCCATTTAACCATAGTATTTTCAGAATATTTTACATAACTTTTGGCATCCCTGATGACTAATGTGTACTCTTTGATAATTTTGAACGTATTTCAAAAAACAAAACCTTCCTGAAACATATCAACCCTTAATTATGAGTATATGTAAAAAAAAACCTTCACTGACTTTCTTCGCATGAGTTCAAACTTGAGCATGGTGCCTCTACAAATGCTACGAATTTAAACAGTGCACGGGGTGAGGGATCCACAAGTGATTAGTCAGTATGAAGATGGTTTCCGAAACTCCGCCATGGTGAGGAGAGAGCATTGAAGTTGAAGAGGGTAGAGGACGATCATGCAGCCTAGGCAATGATCGACTGAAAGCAATAGTTGAGCGAAATCTAAATTCAAGTGTCAGAGAAATACCCCACACACTTGGTTTCAGTACTGTAACAGTCTCATGCCATTTGCAGACGACGTCATTGGCGCACCGTAGTAGCCCAATTCTGATCCACAGTAATGTGTGGCAGAATTGGACAAAACTAAGCTTATTGATCACATTCCATGACTAAAACTATATAAATCTACATCAACGCGTTTCAGTTCTATTCTAATGACAATATACTAGTCTACATACAGAAATAGAGCTATTTGAAGGCTAAACGTTTAGACAACACAATGCACTTGCGCACGGACTGGCAACTTAGTCAAGTATGCTGCACATGGGAGAATTTTTGCGAGTTCCCAAGTTTATTTTTCCGCTTCATGCGATTTGAGACGAAGTATTATATAAGCTCCCCGGATAAAAAATTTGTCACCGTTTTTCGAGCTCCAGTGCATTATTTTTCGAGCTCCAGTGCATTATTTTTCGATCTCCTTTCGAGGATGACAAATGCCTGGTGCACCCGGGCTAGAACTGTCATTAATTGGCATGCCAGTCATCCAGGACATGTCAGGGATTTAGAATGGTCCCCAAACACGAAGTCGATAGAAAATTGGTGGGACCACCTAGAACGATACAGTGAGACGTTGAGAAGATTGTACCAGTGGTAGTTTTATTTATCCAGGCACTTCGGTCGCTAAAGTGAAGTGAGTAAATGAGTTTAAGCAGTATGTTATATATTCATCAAAGATGAATAGCGTCCATGTGAATGCTTTTCTCTATGAAAATTAGCATTTCACTAATGCGATACTTACTGCCTCGTATGTTAACATAAAAAAAAAACATCCTTACAGCAAAATTTTGGATGTAGATGATACCAATGTTGTGGGAGTTCAAGTGTTTAAACTGTGAGAGTCATTAAGAATACAAAAACCTGATTACGTAAAAACCTGTCCCTGCAAATGTAATTGAAGGAATATGTTTCACTGAGAGTATGTGCCAGAGAAGAGAAAGAGAGTTTATGATTCTAAAACTGCGAGGAATTTTCAAATATTAAAATATAAATGTTAAAATTGACTGCAGTTCGAACTTGTTCTCATAACTGTGAAAAAAGTAAATCGTATAAAATTTTGTGTATTATGTTGCAATATTACATGGTAATTAAATATCGTTACTGAGCAAGAAAACACGATTTTAGAACAGATGAGAAATTTCACAATAAATATCGCCCATGCCAATAATAAGTCAATTTAGCTATGATCAAGAAATATTTCCCATTTAGCTACTGGCTGTCATACTACGGCACAGACGGTCTAATCTAAACACAGACATTCAAACAGCATTAGCTACGTCAATGGGAAAACATTACTGCCCAACCACGAGTCTTTGAGGGCCTCACCTGAAGTCATTCTTCAGTCCATGTCCCACGAACTTGACGCCCTGTGAGACGAGGTAGCGCAACTTGACGTAAGTGCTCTTGAGTTGCGTCAGGTGTTTTTGAGAGTAGTTAGCGTCTAGGTCTCCCGGCTTGATGCCTGAGAATTGAGTGAGGTAGTCCACAACCTGCTCCTGCGTGCTGATGTAATCGTCTAAGAACGGGGTTCCTTCAAGGGGACCTTGACTGCAAAGGTAAACAAAAATAAAATCAACCCTTGACAAATTATTTGGTTACTTATATAAGTATTAGAATTAATAGTAGTAAGGATAGCCGCGCTGTAGTAACGTAGGCTACCTCGCACAAAAAAAAGAAGAGACCATTTAGTAAGGACTTTAGAGAATGGGGAATTTATGCACAAGGTGTGTTTTCACACTGGCTTCTCAGTGCACAGAAACAGCAACTTATGAAGGAAATGGGATGAAAAATAAAGAATCATTAGCAAAAAAAGGGATAAAATAGAAAAAAGCAAAGTGGGGTGCCCGCCTTTCTTCAGAAAACCCGAAGGCCTAGCTAATGCTAAGGTAACCATCTTGGTCAGGCAGATTCAATTACCCTGAGTATAAATATACAAGGACAGAAAAAGCCTATTCCCATAAAATTAGTAAATAAAAGAGTGCTAAATTCATAGTTCGAAAGCGAATAGCAAAAAACACACACTTGAGAATTTATAATTAGTTTTCATTCAAATATATTTAAGTGACCGGAGAGTAAGTGATCTTCAAAAATCCCTTTCTCTCAGTGAGGTAATGGTTTCAGAAACGAAAATTAGGCAGCAAACCTGAGTCCAATGCTATCATAAAACAAAGAATTGACGTCACACTGCTGAAGCTTAGGTAAGGTTTCATGGTTCAAAAGTAATAAATTTCTTAAAATTTATCATGTTCAAATGAATAAGCCAAGGTTCAAAAGTTCACTTGATGAAATTTAAGAAATATTGATGTGTGTCTCCCAGCAGTTCTGCAACGAGGAATAGTTATCCCCAAGAAGAGCCAAAATAAAAAATAAAGACCACAGACTCGCAGTGCTCAGACACCGAAAGGGCTGAAGATAAAAATATAGTTTCATTCGGAAACTGATATCAAGAAAAATGATTGTGTAAATATTTACGCGCACTGTCTAGCTTTTGGACTTTCGTTTTTCTTATCAGACATCACTTTCAAATTTGGCACACATATCACCCAAAGAAAAAATGTCTCTACGTGTTTTTTTCGATTATTCAAAAGAAAATGAGATACTGCAAAAAAACCCTTTGTAACATTTTAAATTGATTCTTGTTTTCAAAGATTCACACTAAAACGATGGTGTTGGTTGTGTAAGGTGAATTTCAATAGAAATAAAAAATTAAAAAGCCAAATTTGAAAAAAACGGAAAATTCGTTGAAGGCAATTTGGATTTTTTTCTTGAAATCCTTCAAGCTTTTCAACACTTTTCCTTCAGTAATTTTTCAAGCATTGTTATAAGCATATGATAAAAAACAGGAATTTCATATAAAAAGGAGAGAGCACGTATATTTTTCCCGTGCATTAAGAGTCAAAGCCTGCCTCTGAGCGTTTACTCTGCTTCCCTTGTAGAATGATATCCCTTGATCGCAGCCGATAATTGCAGGCTATTAAAAAAGGGCTGCTGCTAAAGCACTCTCGCGAGCCAAAACGTGTGTAACAGCGGAGTGAACTCTGTGTCCGTATTTCAGAATGATTTTATTTCATAATCTCGAATCGAGACTTTAACATTACCGTATCAAATTCTCAAATAAATCCAAGGGATTTCTTGTTTACGTGAGCAAACTTCTGAGTAGAGAGCAAGCGTTCTTCGCGAAATTTATGAAGTTCGGGCCCAGTGAACCATTAAAAGCTCGACTGTTTGTAGTCTCCAAATAGCCAGGACACTGGCTGATATGCGAGGTCCTCCGCTCAAATTTTTTTGATGAGTTCATTTTCGATAGAATACTTGTAGGCGACACTATAAAACCCCATGTATCTATGTTTCTCTCTTAATATGTAAGACATAAGGAGCGAGCGTTGCGGTAGGAATATGTATGCTTTTATTATCTATGTTTCTAATACTCCGACTACAGAATTAACATTGTTTATTGTTTTGGGGAAGCTGTGTTGTGGGTTATTTTATTCCCGCACCGTTACACACCAACGGTCATTTTATATAGACGTCTGTCAAAAGAAAACCTCTGTAGAGGGTTCTTAAAAAGCGACCCTGTATGGACAGCCTTCTCTTTGGAAACTTTCTCTTGACGACACCTAAACTTTTAGCCCGTCATCGCGCCCAGCGCCCACGGCAGTTATTCGCGTCCGCATTTAGCAACGTCAGTCAATTGATGCGAGTCGACTTAAAAGACAAAGCGGAATGACTGTTTAATGAATTCGTTTAGAGCTTGAACAACACGAAATCATCCATCGACCAATACAAGTTAAACTATCTTACTGTCATCTGACTTCGCAACTGGAATCTTGTTCCACATATGGGACTCAACGACAAGCTACAGCTTCTGGAGACTGTTATTCCTTTTGTAGCATTCTGTTGTATCACAACTGCGCTCCAATACCCGGTCGGAGAGTGTGTTAAAATGTAAATTTTCATGCACGTACCCGATCTGCCACCGGCTACCAAGTCCTGCTCCTGGTATCCAAAACTCTCGATCTGAACGACATCAATCCTTTACGAAGATAAAATCGCCTATAACTTGTCCCTATTGATCGTGCCTACGTGGTTTATTCTCCCATTTGCGGGGTGGTGTCTGTAATTAAGTAGGATTCATAACTCGCATCTTATCCATTAACCTGACGGCCGTCAAATCGATATCATTTGATCTATATTTATCAAATAGAAAAATTCACCAAAAAAGAACTCTGTATTCCGCGTCATTCGGTCGTAGGCGACGGGAATTCTGTAACAAAGAATCCTCGGCACGAGTGAGTCACGAATCGAGATCCCCTTTCACAGCTCCAGCATTTACACGTCTAAATGAGACGAAGCTCTTGAACTAATAGCCTTCCGTTCACGGTTTCACACACGCTTACCTTGATTTTATATTATTACTGAGACCAAGGTCTCTATCGGCCACTACTGTAATATTGTCATGAGCCGCTTTCAAGTTTTGTGGAAACGAGCTAGAAATTTCTTAATTAGCGAGACGTGTCGCTAAAAATATATTTACATCATTTAGGTAGGAATACTCTTCAACAAACCAAGGGTATAACAGTATTCTAAAATCGGGGCACCTAATCTTTGAGCCCTTAAATTCTGTATCAAATGAGTAGGTTCAATATTGAAGGCCTACCATCATAGAAGGCGCATCTCTTTGAAGTCAAAGAACTCAATTTTTCAGTATAAATGAAACTTTTTCTTTTGTGATATTCCATAAAAGTTACCTTTCAAAGATGCATTTAATGTTTCATGAAATCAATATGGAATATCATTCACCAAGTGTTGAGACTGCTGCACTGCTCACGGGTTGTAAGGGGGAGGGGGGATGGATGGTGACGGTAGGAGTAGACGGTCTGAAGCAGGATCGTAGACTGAGCTGCTCTGAGGCTAGCATAAGCTCCATACCAATCCATGAGCCCGTGAGTGCAGCAGTCACACTTGGTAAAATTACTTTAAATTGATTTTATAATACAACAATGGATTATTTGCAAGTTAATTATATGTAACTCCATCAAAATGATTTTTTCTTGCTTCCCCCATACCACAATAAGTATTGCAGGTACAGTTGTCAAATTTTTATATGATATAAAATACCTATCAAACAACATTTTTCAACAAAAATATTTTTGAACACTTTAACGAAGTTTTACCGGACAATTCCCTAAGTTTGAATGTTTCAAATACAGTCATTCACAACAAAGAATCTGAAAGCTTTAGTCTAAAGAAGTCAATAGGATATTTTATTTCATATAGACCAACAAAAACAATAGAGTGATAGCCTATGTAAACAAGCTCTGAATTGAGAAGCAGAAAAAGGTCGAGTCTATACTCTATAAATTTTCATACCTTAAATATGACGTTTTGCCTCAACAGGACCTCACAATAGTCAGTAATTCGATAATTTTCCTTTTAGCCGCATGCAGATCTTCTTTCAGAATGAGCCTAGGCTCAAAGTGTTTTAATTAATTGCAGTGAATATTTTCCATTCGAAAAATTGAAATCGTCTGTACAGTAGAACAAGAAAACTCATCAGCGGGGAACTGTAAACTGTTACAACGTTAGATTCTCAATGCGTAATTTGAAAAAGAAAATGCTTCGAAAAGCATACATAAAATAAAATTTAAACATTGACCCGAAAATATAATTAGAATTTGATCACATAATATTTCACTTGATGATGATTCCTCACTTAGTAATCTATATATACACAAAAAGATGAAAGAAGAGTGACGGTGGATTTATCAACCAATAGCTTAGGGAGGGGAAAATTCACATGTTTTACAAGAACTTCAATGTAGGGTAGGTAGAAATTTAGAGATTGCAACATATAGGGTCGCTTTAGCGTTAGCCAGCAAACAGTGTAGACGATGCAGTTTCAGAGATCATAGAGCTTTGGAGCGTACAGCATCGTGTGTTTGTCATGAAAGTTTGTCAAAAATAGCGATTCCGTGGTTACTATATAACGAGCTTTCTGCTTCGAGGATTACAAAGGCATTTAAGCATCAATAAAGATTGAAAAGAGCTGGATTCATATTCGCTCATCAGTCAGATTTCTTTACAAATGTACAGTAGCATCTGTATGAAAACAAATAGAATGAGGTCCTTGAGAGCAAAGGAGGCTATGTGTACTAATAAATATTTTCAGAATCATTTGATAATTCATTTTTAAAATCGACCTTGAAATCGGACATTACTTTTAAATCAACTTAACAGAACTTTATGGAGTTTCTCACAAATATTTTCGAGGATGAGAGTTCACATTTGGACTGGCCTTCAACTTCTAAACTCGGGTTTATTAAACCGCAAATTCTTGCTCCGAAGCCAGTGAAGAGCTGGGATATTATTTTCAAACTTGCGGACTGCTTCAACTATATTTTTGTCTCATTATATCGGTTCAGTAAAGGGAAAACAAAGTAAACAATGAATTCTAAAACAATTTTTAAATTTTCTCCAAACTTTGCTCGCTCATAGGTCTCGATCAATTGGCAACTTTCTTTGTGTTTTATTGAAAGATCATGAAGTTGCTCCATTAACAGAATATCAGTAGATAGATGAATAACATGTGTACAGTAAAAACACAATTCAAATTACTTGAATCAAATGCTAGTCTTGTCTACTTAGTTGAAAAACGATGAGGATTATGTAACCACATAAAAATCGAACAAAACTTTGCATTCGTAAATATGCGTAAACTGAAGTTAGGTTCTACACAAACAAAAAATATGCTCAAAATAAGACCTACTCAATAACGAAATGATTGATTATTTAACTAGTTCATTTTGATACCTGCAGTATACACAATAAAAACAACGGCCTATATATGTTCCACTAAAGCAGCGAGATGTGACATACGCTAGTAGACAGAATGATAGACCATTTTCTAATTTGATGTAGAGTACATAGACATGAAGCACATGGAGGGACGATGTGTAAGGATAAAACAAATACACGCACTAGGAGGAGGGGAAAGGGGCTCTATGAGTATGGTGTCATGGAGTGCATGGAAAGGAATATAAAGTGCAATGGAATGGAACCATGAGTGGCGGATCGTTTGGAGCGACATTAGGTGTGAAGTGATTGGACACTATTAATAGAATGAATTTGAAGCACTTTGGATCTACTGCAAAACCTGGATTGACAGAGTGACAAATGATGGTATGGGGGTGAAGATGTGAGACAGACATGCAGACATTGGAGTGAGGAGTGCCACAGTCTCACCCTCTGATGCAGGTGATGCGAGCCACAGCTTTGTGTGAGGGCTTGATAGTAGTCCGCGTTCCATCACTACGGATCTCTGCTTCTTCTTGGTGAAGGTTCACGAACTCCGCATCCATAGCTATCAGGTCTCCTGGACGAGATAAGAAAAGGGCTCTAAGATGTTACTGTCATATAGCTGTGGCCGAATGCTAGAATAAGGTAAACAATTAATATCGACCCACGCAACTCGATTTCAGAAATTAAAAAAATGAACATATTTCTGCAGAGCCACATTGTTTTCGGTTTTGACAGAAGTTGCGCCACGATTACCCACCACCTAACTGCTAAACAGTAAAATATAAATAATTGGAATACTTTCAATCTAGCTAAATCGAGTACCATTCCGCGGCTGCTATAATACAAATTTAGTTACTGATAACAAATGAAGGAAAAATTACAATTTCCAAAACATTTCTGCCACCTCTAAGATTTAAAAATTGACACACGAACCCTTATTTCAATGCTCATTAATACCTATGTAGATGGAATTTTTTTTAAAAAAAGATTCTGCGTCATTTTCAATAAAAGTCAGTGCAAGAGGTTTCAAAGAGGAAGAGGGTACCTCAAACGGGCAAAAGGTAAACAACTAAGTAGGTAGAAACGGGTACTTTCAAGTCAATTGGAAGCATTTCCCATCAAGTAACGAAGAAGAAATAATCTGTTACTTATAAAACGAACCAACACACTCCGTTCATACTCTGAACTTGTGTTGAGTCGAAAAATGCTTTACTTTAAAAACAGAGATACCAGAGTAGGTTGCTCTGCCAGTGAGGCTCGTTGTGCAAGAAGAGAGTTTACACTCCATCTTCATTCACAGAATATTTGTTATGAAATATGCAAAAACGTACAAACTAACATACTTGGTGGTATTTTCATGAGTCGGCTGCTCCTAATACTTAAGCCTTGATCCTAGACTATTCTTCTATTAGGGTTTATGCTTAATAGTTATGTAGCTTTACAATTTAGCCTGAGGCATATAAAACTAAATTGAGAAACGTAGTGAACAATAAAATTCCAGAAATTGCAAATGCATATTTTCTCCTAATCAGAACCTAATTTTCATTCAAAGAGCACTAGGTTTGAGGTTAGGTTACGCTGTGTACATACATACTCTAATTCCAAGTACAGCAAGAAACCATATCTAAAGAATATTTTAAGCGAAGTGAGCAATTCCATACCACCAATTGGCCTACTCTCGCAGAATAAGTACCTTGCATAAGTCAGATATTTTCATGACATGGAACGACGATTGTGGAAACTCTCACAAGCAATGACCCAATTGATATAGGCAAACACGCACCGCTGACAGGAAGTTCGTCCTCAGCGAGTGGTACGAAGGTAAGCCTCTTGGCAGGCGTGACCTTCTCACTGAGGAAGGCCGTGCGCGTGATGGGACACACTGGAGTGAGAGCTGCCAGACTGTGGGGCAGTGTGCGGCGCGTCCAGTACAACACACACGGCTGCTTCCACACGGGGAACCACAGGGCCTCTTGTGTCGTGATCGGCACGATCCTGCATGCCATACATCAAGCGCAATGAGAACTACAAAATTAAAAACATGGCATTGCAATGAATGATGATCAATTATGTACTAGTAATAGTAAGTGGTACCTATAGATTGCCGTGCTTCAGAGACTCAGACTATGTAGCCCCGACAGAAAGGGACTATTTAACAAGACCTATATACACTGGGGAATCTATGCATAAGGTGTGTTCCCACAATGGATCCCCCCAACATAGGAACAGCAAGTTGAAGAATGGAGAGGAGGAAAAGACAAAAAATGGATAGCGAAGATAGTGTAAAAATTGAAGAAAAACAGAAGTCCCGAAGGCCTATTAGTAGCTGAGCTAAGCATCATGTACAATTAACCTGTTAAAGGGTATTGACATTATATGGTGACCGCGTGAATGTTGTATTCAAACGGTCGCTGTCGATTACACATACCGTATGAATATAACACCGGCCACCTGGGCGGTGACCGTTAACAGGTTAAGAAGTTCAAATGCAAAGTATCATTTGTTCCTGGTATGAAAAACTAAGGTTCAAAGTCCTAACAGATAAGACCTTCAATACCAGATACAGTACTTATGCTTACTGCACTAACCTCTACTGAGATGAAACAAGTACTCGAACAAATGCCAAATTTTACTTGAATAAATTTTCAGACGAAACACAATTGACAGACTCCAACAAAAGATACATTATGAAACACAAGACACAACTAACAGTAAACCTATTATTTTTCTAAATATACATTATTTAAAAGAAATGCAAAAAAAATGTTGAGACATATTTTAGGATACTTCTTTTACATTATCTTAGAAGCATCCATTAAGGAACTTCTCATACAAGTATTGTATGAGAAACTTCTCATTTCAGATTGCACGAAGTACCTTTGAAATTTGAACTATTAATTAATTGCAATCCAAAATCATTTGTAAATAATTTTTTGGGGTACTCATTTAAATACTTTTCAGGGAAACCTCTGCAACTTCATACTGCATATAGGAACACTGTTCCATACCCTACTCAAGTTTTGACACAATCTACACAGTAGTAAACAAATGGCAGCCATTTTAGCGCATTGTTGCAGTAGTCAACGTGCTACATTCCACACAAAATGGTTGAAGCTTTGAAAGAAACTTTCACAGCCCTTAAGAAATCAAAATTCATTGAAAAGTTCCATGAGATGCAATTTACCATGGAAGTTGCTAAAATGAATGGCCGAGATCATCGCGCAAGTGAAAAATTTGCCATTATCCCTGATAAGTGCTATAGTTGATCACACAGAAGAAAACTGTAAAATAATGCACGTGCGTCCCACCGGACTCCAGGTCTGATGAAGAGAGAAATTAATCGCCAAACCAGCATGGAAGTGTTCGCGGTTACTGGTGCTCCTGGTATGCCAAAAACCTCAAGATGTCGTATTCTCAACAAGCTCACGGACGGGCAAAAGCAGATACATGACCACTTTGGAGCGCTGTGCACACAAAAGGAAACGGCTTGAGTATGTCCAGAAAAACATGAAGCAGCCGTTCAAATATGTTTTGTCTACAGATGAATGTAGAACTACTCTCGACAGAATCAATGGCTGGGGAAAAAGTTGTGTTCTCTAAGAAACTGGAAGCCCTCAAGGGCTTAGGCGTCAGCAGGGAAGTGGTGGGGGGAGGTTTTGGGTTGGTATTGTTGACAGCGAGTTAGTTCGATCTATCGGAATGGACAGAAAACTAACAGCTTACGAGTACGTAAATTTCCTGGGGCAAAACTTTCTTTCATGGCATAAGTCTAAAAGTTTAGCATTATGAAAAAACTATGATTTAAACAATGTTTTCGCAAGGCATGACAAGATTGTGGAGTGCCCGCATTGCTCTCTGAATTTAAATCCGATAGAGAGCCGGTAGCGCATCCTTAAACATAAGACAAACATCTCTGGAAGGCAATAAAATTTTAAAAATGACCTGTGCAATGAAACTAAGATAGCTGTTGAAGATGTTTCTGGGGATAATATTAAAAAACTAATTTTATTAATGGACCAAGGCTTTTTATGTTGATTTTTAAGAATAGCTGCTATGTTAATTACTAGCTGCAAAATAGAGTTAAATCGCTCTGTTTGACTCTAGATTTCATACAAAATAAGAGTAACATTATCTTTGTTTTTAAAATGTTTAAAATTATACTATTGGGATATTTGCGTATAAAGTGGTACAGTGGCTACTGCAGCAATGCACGAAAATGGCTGTCATTTGTTTACTATTGTGTTGATCGTGTCAAAACTTGAGCACTGTATGGAACAGTGTTTCTACAAGCAGTATGAAGTTGCAGAGGTTTCTGTGAGAAGTATTTAAATAATTGCCCCAAAATTATTTGCCAATTATTTTGGAACATGCTGTTTTGTATAAGGAGTCAATAATCATTAGTACAATGCTGTATGAATACTGCAAAATACCAGATGAACAAAAACAATATGACCTATTAGTAGACTTGAAAAAATAAATAAGTTAGACGAAAAATTAAAAAATAACGATCATATCATTTCTATAAACTGGAATATTTCTGCCAACACAATAATATTCAAGTCTACATAAACGTCAGTGGAATGCCAAAGTTTTCAGCTGGCTACCATAGTGTCCAAAGTCTTCAACTGGCAATACTTGTGATTGGGACTTCCACGGAAATTGCCAATACCCCTAATATTAATGCACTGCCATGCCAAATCAATTACAGGATTAAAATTCAACTGAAAGGGCATGGAAGCTACCCAAGACACTAGTCCACAAACAAAACGTCACAAACCTTCATAAATTGGAGACTGTCACTAAGAGGAATGTGCCCATACTCTAAATAAAGTTGGCCCATACTTGATTCAAGTACAATGAAAATATTTTAGAATTCAAGTAGTGAATTGAAGTGGTTCAAATAAATTTTAATTCCACACATAGTTTTCCAAGAGTCCAGATCCATTTTTCAATCCCTATTCTTGTTCATTAAACACAAATTTCATAATCTTGAGTAAAATCCTAATTTTGCTGTTTAGCTTTATTGTTGTTCGTAATTATTTATTTTTGCTTGAACTTGCAATTGAATCACTATTAAAAATTTCATTAAAACATAATTTTAAAAATGTCAAGTACTGTAATTGTTTCACCCCATTGGATTTGTGAACTGTTCATTTATGATGGCACACTCACTTGTACAAGTTCTAAAACACGGGTAAATAAAAAATGCATCCTCAATAAGAATATTATATATCTTTTCCAACAACGTATTTATCAAAAGTAAGGACAATCACAGTTACCTGCAATTTATTTAATTAAAAGGTACTTAAATCACAATTTCTTGCCCATAACTTTACTGTTCAACCTGTTATAAGCAATCACTAGCATGTATAGTTTTACAATTACTGTGCAAGTTGCTGAAAGCAATGATATGTGTATGTACATAGTCTTTTACTTCCATTGCTTTCTCATACTATGTGTGTAACCCTAGTTAGTAATTTTCAGCGACTAACTCAGGTATTGTTACTCTTTTTTAGGAGTAACCTAAAGTTTCGCAATATTAATTAATATACCATAAATTAAAAATCCCCATCCCTGTATAGGTTGCTCTAGAAACCTCGTAGCTTATTTGGGTCCACAAGTGGTGTATATTCTGATTCTAGCTTATTCTGTCATATCTCACATGATTGTGATACTGTGTCCAATGTAAATCCCTTGTGGTACATAAATATTTCAAATGTTTCAAACTCTTAAATGTAAATACAAGAGTGCTCAAGTAAATTTCAAGCTAAGGATGGTATTTCAGAGATTGATGAATGTTTAGATAAAGCAAAACAAACAAGTCGACCCGAAATTTTTTAAAAAACGTTTCCCAGATGGTTCTGTGGATTAATAACCAATTCCCGCACCTTGATATACATACTTAAGCATTTATAATGTATCTTGAGGCTACAAATTTCAAGTTGCTAAGTCCCTTCACAATCATCTAGAAAAAACCAGAGCGCATTTTACTGGAGCACAAAAACTGGAGCACCTAATGGCTGAAGATTTCTATAAATAAAGCCCAGAAGCTCTGCAAAAAAGTTTCCTAGATGAATCAAATTTGTTCATATAGCTACAGGAAGACTTATTCCGTAATTTGAAGAAATACTTATCAAATATAGAAAAGCTAAGGCAAGGAGGTAAATGTATCGAGGGAAATTTGCTTCTTCACTAAATCATTTAACTTTATTGCAAACTTTTCAACAAGTGACATTCATTAGCCTTCCTTTTTGCCCAACCATACCAGAGAATTAGATGTTATTATGAAGTACAGATGCAATTTTCATGGTAGGTAACGTAATTGACTCACCCAATATCATTGAAGAGGTACCAATTATCGACGGCGGAGGCCCCTGACCGTTCATGGTAGGAGGGGCCAACTTTGATGGTTGCCACGAGATTGTTTTTATCGGGCAGCCGAGGGTCGGTCACGAGGCTCACCACGCCCATCAAATCGTACACAATACCCTCTGTGTCCGAGTCGGCCGTCTCTTGCATCTGTCGTACACTCGCAGACTTAGATGATGCGTTAGTAAATATGACAATAATCATTCATTAAAACACATGAACAAAAACTCTATGAACAGATGCACATACAGACAGAATCACGTGAACAAGTGCACATGCAGACAAAGAATCTGTGATCAGAAGCAAATGAGTACAGGCAAAGACTTGTATGAACAGACACACATGCAGGAAAAGACTCATGTGAACAAACATACTTACAGGATAAGATCCTGTGAATACACACACATATAGGCAAAGATTCTTGTGAACAGACACACTCACAGGCAAAAAATCATGGAAACAGACACTCACAGGCAAAAAATCATGGAAACAAACACACTCACAGGCAAAAAATCCTGGAAACAGACACACTCAGGGGTAAAGAATCATGTGAACAGACAAACATTTAGGCAAAGACTCATGTGAACAGACACAGGCAAAGACTCGTGAGAACAAAGACACTTACAGACCAAGGCTTGCGTGAGGACATACACATGCAAGCAAAGAGTCATGTGAAGACTAAGCTCAACCAAAAGAAAGGCAATTCACGGGTGGATTTCAGCCTCCGCTAGAAAAGAAAAGTTCAAATCTAGCTTTTGTTGCAGGAGATAGCAGCTGTTTTTTACTCCTCAGTGTTGCTGATTTGTTACCATCAAAAACATGTGTAAATTTATGCACATTGAACAGTTATTTGGAAGATTATCCTGAGTTAAAGTCTTTAATAAGACCTCTCAAGCATGGGTTTTCCCATTCCTCGCAAGCTTTCAACAACAAATGAAGTTTTACTTTTAAAATGGAGGGCTCCTGAAGTGACATTAGCTGCTTCAGCAGTAAATTTTGTGAATGATTCATATTCTCAGTGTTTTCCATATGTCATCATTAAGAACTTGCGTAGTTTCATGTGCATTAACCAGTTATTACCGAGTTTATGCCGAAAAAAATTCATAGTTGAGATCTTTTATTATGTATGAACAATTTTCTATTCCTGTATAGTTTACAGCAAACAGTGTTTGGGCTGCATAATGGAGGGACACTAAGGTGATGCGTCGATTTCTGTGCCCATTTTGGATTTTTTTAGTGTTTTAGTGAGTGTATTCAACAAATATTCCCAAGTGTTGTGCTGCAAACTGTAACGGCTATTATAATGATAGAAACAATTGCTGCATATTTAAAACGCCGAAGATGAGCCAATACGGCAGAAGTGGCTGGCTGTGTTGCCTCTTCATGAGGATTTTATATAAGATCCTTCTAAATTTTTCACTTGAAAAAAACTTTGGCCTTCAAATCCTTCCTTACTGAAATTACCAGATAGAACCCCCCTGACCAACAACTGCTCCAAGCATTTCTAATGAGCCTGCTTCATGTTTGCCAACTGCAAAACTTCCAGCTCACCCTACAAAAGTTGAGGACCAGCAACTGAAATATTTCTCGACAAAAGACACAATAACATCATTAACTTACTTTGCTCCTGAGAAAGAATTGTACTAAAAAATGAAAACCTATTTATTCCCTAAAGTGATGCATGACAGAATTATGAAGAACGTGAATAAACTGCTATTCTAAACAATAATCAGCACTGTGCTCTCCTCTTGTTCTTTCTGTCTTCATGAGTGGGTTCAGTATACCACTAAGTAGCCTTCTAAACCTGAGAATGGATTGAGCTCAGATTCTCAATTTTTGAGGTGATTTATTTAGTTCTGAATTATAACAACTCCATTGACGACGCGAGTCGTGAAGTTATTACGATTCTGTAATTCCAAAAACTATCATCCTACAGGAAAGACAAAAAAATTCAATTTTCTTACAAATCAGTTGAAACTTTTATCTTAGAAACACTATTCAGTCAAGCACTATTGCTTGGCTGTTGAGCCATTCCTGCACTGTGGTTATAAATTACTTAAAGAGTACTTGGTTCTTCCAAGTAAACGAAAGATACAGTCTATTGTATCTTTTGTGAATATGGATGAACTAGGAACTGACATTTTCAAAAGTTCAAAGAAATCAGCAAAAGATTGTGTTTTTTATTGGTGGACGAAGTAAAAATTCGTCCAATTGAGACTTTCTCTGGAGGCGTGTTGCGTGGGACGACACAAAATGCTCCTGCCTCGATAGCAACATCAACGCTCTGTGACGTGATGAAATGTGTTTACAGAGGACCTAGCATTATGACGTCACTACGGCCAGATGGCTGAACAAAATAACAAACAACACTTGTCCTGTCACAATGATGTGAGTAATTTCAATAATCCATTAAGTTTGGTGCATAGATTTTATACCTGCGTTCGAAAAACTAATCTTTTCTTGGTTTGGTGTTTCTGGGTTTGAATGAACGTTTGAATTAAAAAAGCATGCATGAATAAACCGTAGCAGGCGTCTCACGCGCCGTATTCTTCATCCCATTTTGAAAAGTGAGTTTAAGCCTGATAAAATGTTTATGTGCGTAAAAATATGTTAGCCTAACTTGGGAAAAATCTAGGCCACTCGGCCCTAATGGGTTAAAGAAGTCTCTAGAGGTTCCTTGACAACACCTCATTGAAGTACTTTTTATATGGTGAGATAAGGATTTCACTTCATCAAGGTTAGACACGGGGTGCGGTGTCGCCGGGGACTATCGAAAAATTTTATATTGACACACAGTGTGACACATTATGACGGCACCTGGCAAATGGGCTGCCGAGTGGACTCCATAACCGAGAGAAAGATTAGCAGAAGAGTAGAGAGCTTCTCCAGAACTCAATTTAGAAACATTTATTTACCCCAAGTAATATACATCAGATTCAGGTTTACAATCAAATGAGGAATGACGAAGAACCGGGATCAGGACATATACCACATGTGGGCCTGAATAAGCTACAAGGCTTCTAGGAACGTAAGTGAAGGCTTACATGTCGGTTTAATTAGAATTTGGTGAGCTAATTCTGATATTAGACGTTTTGGTGGATGTCATCGTGGATTTTACTGAAATATTATCAGAGGTGAGTCTGCAATCTAACAAATACTCATCATTTGCTGCATTAATTTTTCCAGTTTCAATTGGTAGAAACTTTATTTTATTGTGTTTTTATAAGAAAAGTTTTATTGTAAAGTGGAAAGTCATCATTCATTGTCTATTCATGCCCTAGCTTGTATAACACAAAATCCATAATCTGCAAATTATTGCTTCAAATATACACAGCATTAAAACTGGCTTGTAAAATTGTTTGTAATATATAGCATTGAAGAATAGTGTCAGAGCATTTTCAAAGATAACATTCACTCAGAAATAAAATGTGTTGGAACAATGTTTCATAGAATTCAAAATAAAATTTCTTGAATAGGAAAAACACTTTGCCAGAACTGTGATTAGTGAATCAGAGAAAACTGTAATTTTTGATCATCTTACGTTGGTGGTACATTACTGAGTATCAAAACTGGAGTAGGTATATTTTGGAGGAAAAAAATGCTTCAAGCCTAACATTTACTTATGTAATCAGTTCAGTAACTAATTCTCTTTCTTCTATTGTAATTTTGGATCCATTAGCATACCAAAATACATCATTGTTAAAGGCACAATATTAAATTTTGCATTACTTGAGTTATACATGAGCTCATTTCACATAAGTTGAAATAAAGTCTACAGTAACATATTGTTTAAATATATATATATATGTATATATATATATACATAAATAGTGATAAAGCATTTTGCATTAAATTCAACAGAAGTAAGTTGGGAATTATCCTGCAAAAGCAATCAACACATGTAGTTATGACCTACATGTACATTAAAAGCTTTTTGTTTTACTTATCTGAATTCCATAGTAAATATTTCTAGTAAAGAATTTACACAAAGCTGAATTTTTTCATGCTAGAATGCAAAGTCTTCTAACTATAATAAATATTTATTCCTTTTCTGCACACATCCTCTGTTAATCTTTAATGAAATTCAGTTAAGGAGCCGAGGTCACTCCATTTTTCAGTCATTTTTGCTTTTCTGATCATACTGTTGAGACACCCAAATGTTTTCAATTTGGAAATACTTCGCAGATTGAATCAGCCTTTTGATGCTCTAGTCTCACAATCTACAAAAAATATCAAAGTATAAAGCTTCTGCTGTAAATATAACTATTGGAACATAATTTTTATTTCAAAAACTAATCTTATTCCCCATCTTCAAGTGTAAGTTCCAGAATCTTCTATTAAGTTTTATGGGTCACACAGCTTTACCAAAGAATGGTGAAAAATCTTAAGCATTGAATACCTTTATGTCAATATATATTTGAATGCAGTTGCAATGTTTATTGAAAATGTGATCCAATAATAATGATTTTAGCAGCTTGAATGAAATTTGTTTTTTTACATTAACCCAATTTTTCTCTGATATTTTTGTTCATATATAGAAAATGTGCGATTCTGACAAAATATGTTTCATTGTTTTACCAACTTCAGGCAAATACAAATAAAATACCTTAGTTAAATTTCCAAAAGTCTCTCTAATGAGCTCAAGCTAACATAACATTTGAAGGGACCAAATTCGGTTCGGCGTGAGATACCGTCTTGATGAGGTGATGCTTCTCCTGGTCCAGCAACCAAGCAAGACGATTCAAAGGAAATTGTGCAGGGTAACAATATCACCAAAAAACTGTACAAATTCTAGATTTCTGTACTAAGTAACACTGAGTATGCAGCGAGTAGGTAGGAATACCAAAGAAAGCTCAGTCTATCAGGTATTCTAATGAAAACACACCAGCTATACGCCTTCGAAAGACTAGAGATTCCTCAAAACAAGTGAGAGTATAGATGTACAAAAGGTTTACTCGACAATCTCTCTACGATTTATTATATTTTAGCATTCTCAAATGCAAGATATAAAATAATAAAGTATTAACGTGTAACTTGTAAAGAAACTGATGGCAACATTAACAGTGACAGACTATCGCTTATTGAACGTCAATGTTGAACAACAGTTTCATCAATCGTCAGTCACAGTATACCTAGGTCATGATATTTGCAATCTACAACAAATTGGTCACTGGTCTACCTAACAATATTGACAAACAGCAACAACAAAAGCTATGAACGGTATCATCTCTTGGGATAGAAAGTAGGAGCTGAAGAGACGAAACTAATAAATAATAAATCTACCATGGGTGAAATATAACATTGACAGTAATCAATATTACCGAACAGTAATACTGATATCAATGGTAGCTAAAAACCCATCAATCGTGATTAATGGTGATACCGATGATGTTCATTAGAAAATGAATAATAAGAAACAGCACATAAATAGTTATTTCAGTAGTGACTAATAGTAATTTTAGTGTTGAATGACAGTAACACCAATTGTAGAGTAATGAATTATTTCAATATAACAAATGGCAATATTTTTTTCGAATTTGAGACACATTTTAGCACAAAGCAATTTATTTGACTTTGTTCACTTGCAAACAATCTCTCTTTGGGTTTAACAACAATAACAGTCTGGCTAAGTCATATGAATAATGAACAATTCTAAGATTTAAGCAATCAACAGTGAATATCAATGCCATCAATGGTGACAAACATCAATGTCAGTGCCAACTAACCAACGATATTAATGTGAACAACAGGAATGTCATGGAGAACGAAAAAAACTAGTTCATTCTTTACGGAGGAAACCCACAAAATACCAAGGACCAGTTGAAAGAGGAACAAAAAAACGAACAAATAGTGTAAAATAGATCAATATTGAGAGGAGTCGAGATCAATTGAGTAATAATGTGCATCAATTGGGACTGAAGAAGCTGAGGTCTGGTATAGACTCGGTTCGGCCCAGTGCTGACCGGACAATACTCGAGCAGCTCTTGCGCGAAGCTACACTGCTAAATAGATATGAAACAATCATGTGTTCTAATGATAATCCTTAGAAACACACAATTGAACGACCATAGAAATAATACAAGGAACCCAGTACAGAATACAGGTTTTTCACACCAACATAGCTTCAGAAGTCACACTCCTGAATGAGCCTGCAGAGATGTGGGAAACCTCTTCGCTGGGTCTAGGTCTTTTTTCCCACGACTTTCTTAAAATACCAGACAAATTTACAATTAGGATTAGATGAGGAAATTAAAACAATTTTTCCTTAGTTTAGAGATAACTGACTTTGAGAAGAAAGAAGCTATAAACTGAACACAAACCTGATCATTCTCTATGTTGGAGAAACTGACGCTTCCATCCTCCTTCAGAAGCGCCCGCAGGCCTGGAGGTACCCACGAAATATCCATTGTGTTCTCCAGCAGCCCCAGTACATCACCTGAACCTGACGCATACACCCATTGAAATATTTCCATTCGTAAGTCTCTACTAAGTCCACAAACAAAAATGCTAATGTGATGGCACTCAGACACATCGGTCTGGAAGTTTACTGTGTCAATTTGACGTCCTCGATTCAAGCTAAACCATAGATCCATCCTAAAAACACAACTTCAACCTAACCTATTTCTGTACATCAAGAACTACACTGAACATCTTATCCTTATATCAAATATTTTTTGACATACCTTTAACTTAGAAATACACTCTTGTTCCTGAGCTGGATAAATTTTTCTAATAATTTACAGTAGCTAGTTTAAGTAGTGAGAAGAAATTAAGTAATACTGTAAAATCTCCATTGAAGTCAAACCTCGGCTGTTTAAATACACAAAACAATGAAATTCTCAATTTTTCCAGGTCTTGTAGCACAGCAGTACCATTAAATTGAGATGAGTTAATAGACAATAATGAAGAATGAACTAAGTCAGAGGAAATAGTCGCACAGGTGATACATAGTGTCAGCGAGGCCTTAAGACTCCAGCTTGTTCACTGAAGTTATGCTGCTTCTTGCAAGACAAAATTCTCCATTTTCTGCTGAAGCGTCAAGACTTACTAATTAATTTCATCCAATTATTAGGTATCTGAGGTAGTATACTTATTCATGAGTTCGTCACCATGATTAAAGACGTATTCTATTTTGAGAAAGAAGGATATGTAAGTAATTAATCTATTTCCTTTGCAATTTTCATAAATACACGAATCTTTACCTTTTCTTTCTCTCTTTCAATAGAGGTTCAGAAATTTTAAACAACTAAAATACGTCAAATTTATTATTATGGAATCGTTTCTATAGAGATTACTCGAATTGTAGTCCAGTTACACAACAGAATAGAATTTGCTTCTAACGCTCTGTTGTATTCACAGATGTGAATAATAAAGTAATAACAACTAGATGCCAAAGTAGGTTGGAAGGAGAAGTTATAGGTTAACTTGAATTTGAAGTGACTCCGATATCAACTCACTAGCCATACGGTTAGCCCACCCGAACTTCCAATGGCTCGAGGCAACACATGGGCTTAGAAGCATTAGCTAACATTCTGAAGCTTTGATCATACTTCATGCTGTCACAATTTCTGCATACGTAAAGACTATACTGAGGCTCTCCGTGCTGTTTGCCCGCGCATGAATTTGATACTGCGTCTCTGCACGAATTATTCATTTGAACTTAACGAAACAACGCACTCGCTACTCATTTTAAAAACACGGAAGACAGTAATAAGAAAAATATTTCAAATGAAAAATGAAATTATTAAACTTTTCAAATTTAATGGTTTTTGTTTCTCAATTTTACTGAGACTCCCATGTAAGGTATGCCACAGAAAAATGACCAAATAAGATTTATAAAATTAACTTTTGGTATTCATCGTGAGAACAGGAGTAGAAGCTATGACAAGTAAACTAAACACTTGTACTTACAGGTATTACGGCTTCTCAGTGAAATGTTAAGTGCTCATGAACAACATAATTACAAGATCTGGAGGCTTGACTAAACTTCAGTGCAATCAAGGAAGTGCTAGTTGAAATTTTACGTTAATTGTGTGACACATGCAACGACCAAGACAGAAGCTACTGCCTTCTCACAGTCATGAGTGACTTTTCCACAGTCAACAAATGTCCTACAACCAGCCAACCTCAATTACTCACAAAAACAAAATTTCCAAAAGCATAAACATTTCTAGCCGTCGTCTCACCGGGGACATATGTAGGAGGGACGACACGGTCATTCTTCCGGCCGGGGTGCCAGAACTTGCAGTCGGGCCTGACGCAGAGGGCGCGGTAGCGGCACATCTTCACGCTCCCCGGAGCTGGGACATCTCCACCAGAAAAAATATATATTTTACAAAGTGTGCATAGTGTATTCAGGATTGCTCATCAAATTTCAAAACATGCTAAAAGGCATCAGTCCCTCATTGAAAACTGTTCAAAGACTGATACATGAAACAATATTTAAACGTTTAGTACAACATGAAACCTAATCCTAGGAGAGTGCACACAGAGAATTAATTTTCAATATTGTGTTTGAAATTTATTAGTTTAACTAACACTAAAACACCAGAATATTGCCACAATTTCAAAGAAATAAAAAAAATATATAAGTATAGCAGTAGGTATGACCTTTTTCCAAAAGCAGTAAATGAAAATGAGAAATAATTTACGAAACCCATAGATTGCAAACCTCCAGTTATGCCTCTACGCACTCACTGTGCTAGAGCCAGCATCAATGAGTACATTGCCAGCATGCACATATGAACGAACGTTGCAGGATTCGGGATTTATCGGTCAAGTGATGGTGGCTTTCTTGCACCTAAGCTTTTGTAAAAAGAAGGAAAGGAACAAGACTAGGTCGCACAGAAGTGTGTCGATGAGCTACTCGTTCTGGCCCACGAGCATTCTTCACTTTAATTTGTGGCACTGACTCGTACACTTTTTACAGAAACTTTTCTCTCAAGTAGTTCTTGCAGTGCATACACATCAACTTTGAAATACCATTAGCATACTTTTCTTGCACTTCTAACTGTATACTTTTTTAAATTAATGATGCTTGTTCTCTTCGAATGGTCAACCCACATTGATGCTAAACTCGACTATGTAACTACTACGAGAGCAACAATTATCCCTCAAATTTTTGGGACTCTTGCTCCGTTCGGTCGAGTAATTTCTACAGTACGAGTATAACTATACTGCATACTTCTTGGATACACGGTACTTTACTTGAAATCTTTTAAATTATTTCCTCTTCTTTCAATGGGTATAAGAACTAAAAATAGAGTTCATTGAATGTCACTTATATGCGAATACCAAAAGGAAAGGCTTCAAGTCTTCGTAGAGAGGGTCCGATAGGAACATTAGTTTTTCGCCGGATTTCTGAAGGTTCTCCCTGGTTGATGTCATCAGTTTTGGTGGTCTTGCCGTTTGAAGACCACATTTCCAGGTTTATTACCGTTCTTTCCAAGCTCATTGAATCGTTTTAAGATTCTGCACACAAGTATTCTCATGCCTTTAAAAGCTTTTGCTTGCTCACCTTTTGATTGGCCTGCTTTATGAAACTCAAAAATTATTTTATTTTCCACTTATATCTTTAGCCATTGCCAAATTTTACTCCCTGAAAATTAGGAGTCATAAACATAAAAATTAAGCTCATGGACAAAATATTAGTCACCCATTGCTTCTTGAACTCCAGCTATTTACTACATTCAATCAATTAGTTTTCAAAGCCATGACCAAAGTTTAAGTTATACGTAAGTATTGAACAGGCATTAGTCTCCATTCAGCGATTGCAAAGTTTAAACTTGTTTCTTAGCGACTCCACAACGATGCGACGAAAAAAAACGTCTCGGAAAGGTAAAAGGGAGCTATTGCATTTGGTCGAGCTAAGACACACCCAGTGAGTGGAAGAAGCAGCGGAATTTGCTGGTGTTTCATACCGCTTTGTTATGCGGGTCTATCAACAATGGAAACAATCCGGTACATATGGCAACTTAAGGCCAAATAGCGATAAGAAGAAAATTCTTCAAACTGATAAGAACGCCGCCGTGTTGCCCAAATCGTTGACCGGTATCATTTTACATCAAGGATGGAACTACTGCTAAATGTCATTGATTGTACTTCTGCTCTTTGTAAACTAACTCTCCGTAGGGAACTCCATGCAATGTACATATGGAGCAGAAACGACCTATGTTAACTCCTGCCCACAAGACCACTCGCTTAAGCTTTGCCAAAGCACACGCATATTGGGCTTTGAGGGTCTCTAGGTCTGGAGGCCTATTGGAGGGTCTCCACAGCAATTATGCCCGCCGTCGTGTTCATCAAAGATCTCATGAAGTCTTCAACGGAGCCTGCGTGCAAGAGGCGATTCGGGGCGGAGGAGGGTCTGTCATATTCTGGGACTGTTTCAACTACACAGAAGTGGATCTTTTAGTCGAGGTATCTGTCAAACGGAACCACCACTGCTACATTGGGTCGCAAGATAATCAAGTTTAGCCATTTGCATAATATTTGAATGAAAAAGGTAAGTTGTTTCGCCTATCTTTCAGGATGACAACTGCCGGGTGCATCGGGCTAGAACTGTCATTAATTAGCATGACAGTCATTCAGGATATGTTAGGCACTTGGTTTGGTACGCTAAGTCCCCAAACATTAACCCAATAGAAAATTTGTGGGACCACTGAGAACATAAAGTTAGACGTCGAGAAGATCGTCCACGTACTATGGCTGCACTATGAGATCAGTTGATGCAAGAGTGGTCTAAAATCGACCGGATGTACATTACAATACTTTAGACACAAAGCTGCCCAGAACTGCTGCCATTATTCGCGCTCGTAGAGGTCCCACACCATTTTAGTACCTGATAACTAATTTTTGTCCACGGAGCTCATCAATAAATAGAAAAATAATTAAACTTTTCTTCTAATGAAATAATAAATAAAGAACATTCTGTAGACCGAATTGTGACACACACACAATGTGCTCTATGGATATTGGCAGCTGTTTGGGGAGCCTTGTGACCAAGCTTGGACTCATGCAAGGAAAGTATTCAGACACTTTATTTATTTCAAAGTATGGGCTGATTTACTCCGATATTTCCTGGAGGAAATCATACATTTCAAAATCAATAAAGTAATATTTGGACTGCCCTCTTAATATGAAATGATCGCTCGTGACTCCTCCTTACTAAATAGCAAGGATAAAAAATTATAACCCGATCGAATTCTAAATTATTGAAATAAGTAACGGACGAAAAATCAACTTGATCCACCAAACACGTCGTGCAAACACAAAATAACATACGTTCTACTGCAAGTAGCTAGTTTAGCAAGGTGGTCAATATTTAATTATTTACTGTGTCATCAACTTTTCCACATTTTTCACAAAAAATTCTTTTTATTCACACATTTGTTATAAAAACTTTCGTCTTTCCCAACATAATGCCGTGAGTTCGCAGTCTTACGTTTTACAGTAAATTTTACTTACTTCAGTTTGTGCGTAAGATACTTCCAAGTATCTTACGTACCAAGTTTCCAACCGAACAGTACTTCAAGCTCTTAATAAGTTTAAAAAAGTCATCTCACTAGGGTTAGGAGCAACGGACTGCGTAGCGTCAGGTTGAGTTACTGCGGAGGAGTCGCCCTCTTTTTCAGCCTTGGGTGAGTACGACTTCTTGAGCAGCAGTCGATACTGCTCCTGCCAGTACGACAGGTCCTGAAACATGCCGCACATTATTATTACACGTCACGTAACCAGTCAAAAATAACGAGAATTACTATATTTATTCTTAAATGAATATTATTTTTTAAGCAAATCATACAATGGGTCACAAATGTACCTCATCAATTCCTCTGAAGTCAACTATTCAAAAAATTAAACTATGTTAACCAAAATGCTATATCATATTCTATAAAATAAAATATTTAATTTCCTTTAGATTACATTCACTTACCATACGATATTTAGTATCGTATTTACAACACTGCCACACATCAGCTTGGTATACAGTGATAATCTCCAAAGAATACTGATGATGGGGACGCAGAGACCTATAAACCAAGCAACCAACAAACTGTGTATTATTATTTAGCGGAAACTGTATACAAGGTGGTGCTAAAGTCACCACCATTTTGAAATAATACAGATACGAGTTATATCAGAGCATCTGGGTGAGTTTTCGAGATTTCATCAATTTTTTCTGGGTAGTCAGATAAAATACCATGGTGATTTGATATCTGTAGTTAAAATAGGTTACATATGAAATGAAAGAGAAAATCTTGAAGTTTAATTGTTTAAATATGATACCATTTGAATGTTCTCCATTATCATTTAAACACAAGCGTACGAAGGAGGCTTCAAGAAGTTCGTGGAAAAAGGATAGTACAAAAAAATACGTCAGTCATGATCTTTATTTTTCAATATATGCTCCATCAAGGTCAATACACTTCTCTAAACGTAGATGCCAGCCGTCAAGTCCGTCTGTGTAGAACTGAAGGTCTTATGATGCGAACCATGTCAGAGCAGTTCCTTCTACGTCTTCAGCTGATAGAAAATTAACCAATTTCAAAGATTTTTCTTTTCAAAAAACAAAAAGAAATCGGATGTCACCAAATCAGAGTTGTAAGGTCGATGCCTGATAATTTCCCATCGAAATTTACGTAGCACAGGTTTTGCTTGCCGAGCACCATGAACGGGTGCATTTTCGTGGTGGGAGAGAACACGTTGATGAGGCTTTCCAGGGCGTTTGCCGCGATTTTCTCGGCTAGTTTTTTCAAAATGTTTTCATAATCAGCAGATATAACCTTTTCTTGTCCTCGAGGAAGTCAATAACAAAATTCCCTCTGCATCCCAGAAGACAATGGCCATGAGGTTTCCTCTTGAACCTTCACATTTTGCTTTGACTGGTATACTTCTACCTCAGGGCAGTGACTGCTTTGATTGAGTTTTATCCTCGGGATCATACTGGTAGAACGTTTTAACCACTGCCACAATTCTTTGAAGAAAAGCTTCAGAGTCTTCATCCCACTTGATCAAAATTTCAATGAAAGATCTGCCCTCGTTTGCTGCTGATTTGGGCGCAACGACCTACAGGGACCCACCAAGGACCCATCTTGACTTCTAACTGGCGGCGAAGTGTTATTGCGCGCATTTAAGGGTTCATGTTTGAATATATTATACCATGTTAGTACAAGAACGTTCAGGGGCAATAGAATCAAAATCTGTCCAAACAACTTTTAGTTCCGGATATTTTTCATGAACTTTTTGAAGCCTTCTCGTATTCTACGAACAGAATCTTTCATGACTTTTTTCAACATATCTGGAGTTATTCTGTTGATTTTTTCGATGATTTTCTTTAATTCATGGAGATATTAAAAATACTGATGTAACCTTTTTCCTTTAAGCCTTAAGGTTTCCTCACAGGAACAATTTTCAGGGGTTAAATCAGGAGATCGTAGTGGCCATGCAATGTTACCAAAACGTGAAATTCAACGACCAGGAAAGGCAGTATGTGGTGTCGCTCTATCATTTTGGAGCCGCAAATTCTGCATGTCTAAATCTTATAGTAACGGAAATCAATATTCCTGTATCATTTGTTTTCACAGCTATATTAGTAGTGGCGTAATAAATGTTCGAAATGATGAAGTAACTTTCGCGCCACCATATATTAATATGCTTGTACCTACCCACCTACAAGTGTGTCACTTTTCAATAATTGGGTAGGAAAATATTGCAGTATATAAAATCAAGAATAAATTTGAATTCATTTCAGTATCAAGGATATGGTTGGAGACTACATCAGCAACAGTTTTATGATCAAGTGAAAGCTTCCAAAATAAAAGACTTTTTAAATTAAATTAGTAAAGAAACTATTCAACATGGAAGACAGAATGAGTCAACGGAGGGAGGCAGATAAACAGCGACAAAATGAGTGAAAAAGAAACCCATATCTTGCAGATTGCCAGTAATCGATGACATCACTATAGTTACTAGAAGCTGTGGCATTACCACAGGTCCAGGGTATGGCTGTATGACTATGTCACATAAGCAACATATTTTCTTATTAAATGATACTGTAGAAATAAAACCTTTCTAACTAACTCAGATATAAATTTACTCAAACCTAATTCAATTTACATCGAAATTTTCTCAAATGTCTTTAAATTTTAAGAAGTGTTCTTGCAAGTTTGAGCAACAGTGGAATTACCACGGATCCAGCAAGTTACTATCTATATAGAAAGCGTCAATTATAAAATATTATATGTCTATCTATCTAGTATAATACTAAAACTCTGGTCGTCTTGCTTGTTTGCATGCTTGCTTGAAACCATGCACACGTTTGTCCGTCGGATCTGAGATATTCGAAATTTATACCTTTCGTTTAATCCTGTATTGTGGATACCGACTTGAACAGAATAGGATATATTTCAGGATACGGCTTGATTTTGGTAAATTTTATTTGACCCAACGGGTCACGTGTCGTCTAGTATATATCTAAAACTCTGGTCGTCTTGCTTGTTTGCTTGCTTGAAACCGTGCACACGTTTGGCTATCGGGTCTGAGATATTCGAAATTTATACGCAGCACTTTATCCTGTATTGTGGAGACCAACTTAACTGCATAGGTTATATTTCTGGATACGATTTGATTTTGATAAATTTTATTTGACCCAACGGGTCATGAGTAGTTTAGTTATCTATAAAACTTTGAAACTGTGCATACTCTTCAGTAACGCAGAAATTAAAAACTTACTTCTCGGCAATTAAATATGAACCATTGCATCATGGTTACGGTTTATTGTGATTTAAGTATTTGAATTATTTTATTTCGCTTTGGATATATATTTGGAAATAAAGAAGAACTATTAGAGGCTCAAGCAGGACTTTAAAAAAGTGACCCCATAGGTTATCGGCGGTTAAGTATTATATTAAATTATTATTTTTATTAGTTTAAAGCTCCCTAACCATACCAAAAGCGATTTCAAGAGAGTGAAAAAAAGAGACCATTTATTATGGACCTTAAATAACATGGAATCTATGCACAGGTGTGTTCCCATACAAGATTCCCTAAACATAGAAACAAAAAGATAAGAAAGAAGAGGAAGAAACGATTAAGGTTAAACAGAAAAGAAGGCATGAAAATGGAGAGAAGCGAAGTAGGCATGAAAGATGAAAGTCCCGGAGGCCTAGCTATAGCTGAGTATAACACTAAAACTTTGATTATCTTCTTTGCTCGTGATCTTGTTATCTTGTCAACTATGCACACTCGTCAAAACTACATAAGGCAAGAATTGAAACCTTGTCTCACAGGAATTGAAAGGGATTGGCGAAGTAATGAAGTGCGAGTTCTGTGACTATTTGTGCGCTAGGAAAGACAATAAGAAGGAACATCATGTTTTTCTACCGTAGTATTAAGGTTACGGCTGATTGGGACTGATGTCAATGAATTATTTTCTTTGGTTTCGGATATTTGTTAAGAAATAAAAGAGAATCATTAAAGGCTCAAACGGAACTTTAAAATAGTTAAAATAGTAAAATTTCAAAGTCCCGTGCGGTCTATAATTTGCAAGAAATTAACCATCGCAGCCACCTCCGAGGATCTCAGCAGTGAAGCTCAGTAAAGATATATTAGTGAGCCTTAATTTTTGTGATCCTGATTACTCGCCTTTGCAATAAGGGCATCGCATAAGTTCGTTTCAAGTTTGATTTCACTTTCAATTTCAGCCTAAAGTTCACTTTCAGTTTCAGGTAAATTTTTAGTTAGCAGAGTAAATTTTTTACGCAGGTAAGGTAGTAGGAATAGCTCGGGAATCCTACCCTATCCCCATGGATAGCTAAGTCCTCAAGATGCGCTGAAAATATGCCTTAACAAAAATGTCTAGAAGACGATCGTGCTCTTCCATTGTAGCTCCTTCTGCCACTGACGGATTTCGTGATATTAGAAAATTTGAGCCTCGAGTATGACAAAATTAGGCAATCATGAAAAAGTAGGAGAAAAATGCACTGAAATTGCGAATAATATCGAAACACGAAATTAAACTTGGACAGACTTAGAATATATGATACTAACCGAGGCAACCACCAAATAGTGCTACGCTTTTGCAAAAAAATGAAAGCTGAATCACCAGACGGTCGCGTGAATTTGTTGTTACCGTATTATCAGTTTGTATGTACAAAAGGAAGTTTGTAGTCAAATATGACTCGCACTTTGATCCTTGGAAATTTTATGGTCAGCTGAAGTTTCTTTCAGGACGAATGGGACAGAAAATACATGAATACCTTGAGCCTTGGTGGCCTTGACCGTCAGGCAGCGAACAGTGCAGACAACGCAGCTCTATTAGCCACGAAGTTTTGGAGCGTAAAGCATCGTGTGGATTACCGTGAAACAGCATTTCAGAAACACTGATTAGGTACCTAGTTGATGCCCAACGCTCTCTAGGTTGAAAATTCAGTGTTAACCGTTGAGGAAGAATTCTACGTAGAACAAAACAGTATTCGTTGGGTTAAAGCAATTAGAACTACCGGATCGGCCATGCCAGCTGGCTTTCCTCATTTAGTAGGGATAACGAACATGTGAACGCAGTGAGTAAGACGGTTCTTGCCAGTCCTAGACGTTCTGCCAGACGTCAAGCAATACGTAGCTTTGGGAATGTCATATCATTTCCTATATGGCATCCTGCATGGCAAATTAAAATTTCACCCTTACAAAATAATGATTGCCCAACAGCTGGCTGAAGGAGATTGCGCACAACGCCAAGAGTTTCCGAGAGAATGCTCAACAGTTTTACTGAAAGTCTGAATGCTGTAATGAGTGATGAAGCGCACTTCCATTGTGACAAATTTGTGAACAAGTGAAACTGGCAATTCTGGTAGGCGGGAAACCCAAGAGAGCCACACTAACGCCTCTTCACAGCTCTAAAATGACAGTATGGTGTCGTGTATCAAAGGGCGGGATTGTTGGTATTTGCTTTTTATAGAGAGGGAAGAAATGCAGGAATGATTTCGGCACGTTACGTCATGAAAAACTTCTTGCATCTGGAGCACATTATGCGTGGAGTATATGGCGAACAATAATTCCAACAGAATGGTACCAAAGCACCCACAACGAGAGTTTTCACTGAAGTTGAAAGTTCCAACAACACACCATTCTTAGTTATGGTGATGTTTCTTGGTCCCAACGCACCCCCGATTTCTTAGCTTCGAACTTCTTCTCGTGGGGACATAGCAAGTCAATGTACGTAAACAAATCATATATGATCCCAAAGCTGAAAATTTCCATTCGTCTAAAAATCGCAGTTGTATCATAAGAAATTTTGAAGAATGCTATGCAAGACTTTCAGGCGAGGCTCCGGCAAGAAATAAATCGTCAATTCATATAACTTTCAGATAAGAATTATTGTGAAGTCAATTGAAGTGCATTGAAATATCTTCATTTTTGTGTTTTTAAGTTTTTTTTATGACAAATAACAAAGTAGTTGTTCCTTATGAAACATGTGTTTTCTCAGCTCCACCCTGTATCTACAGCAGTCACGTGGCACGAGCTTTTTTGTTGCAACCCGTTTGATATTACAGTACATTGAGTCTGGGGATTTTATATCTGAAAATGGGGTTTTCTTGAAGCTTATGGATGACATCTTTCTGTCATAAAAAGACATTTCCACTAACACTAGGAATAGGATGAATTATTAAAATATAATACCATTCACTTCGAGCGTTGCTAATCATACTTACAAGTCTCAAAATATTTCCTGTTCATTATCGTAAGCAGCCTCAGACGGCACCTGCAGCACAGTCAACACAGTAAAATTCCACAACTCGAAACACGGCGTTGAGACGGAACACGAAACACGGAAGAGAGGCGTTGTGTACGGAGACATGCTCATCAGTTTCTGCGCATGGTCGGATGCAGTAGCAGAAGGCGTAGTTTCTTTAACTCATGCATCGTGATGGACAATTCGGACAGGTGATGGGAGCCTGTCCTGCATCCTAACTACTCTCCTAGCTCATCCTTAAAGTTCAATAAGATATTAACGTAACAAACAGTTATCGATATCATACTCGTATGATTAGATGTTTTGGAACAATGATAGACAGCCATGCTAGGAGTAACTAATGACGACTTTTATCTGAGTTTTCATGAACATGAGCCGTTAGAATCCTGTTACTTGCTGTGACGGTCTCAAGAGCTATTTCTTGAAGACAGCACAAAGTGTGCCACTTTACCTGAGGATTGTCGATACCAGTGTTGATGACCAGGGTGTTAGGGAGTGACTGGTAGGAGCGCAGCTGCTGCTGGGGCTGGTATTTGTGGCACTCTTCGCACCAAGCTTGAGTGCTACTGCCCTGACACAGCCCTGCCTCCACCACCTTACTGAATGCCACAGGCTCTGTTTTATAGCCTTTGCTCTTCAGTTCTGTTAGAAAGGTTGCTCATTTGAGATGCATGGCCCTAGTCGGGTAGATAGAACACTAATAATATTACTTACAACCAGAAAAGGATTTGTACTTCATCTTTGTCACCTCAAATAAGTGTCATTTTAGTATTTTAAGTACATAAAACGGCCCTCAGTAAAGCTAGAAAATTATAATGACATTTTTTATATAGTAAAATTTTGCATACAATGCAAACTGTCGTCCTCTTGTTTCATTATTTTAGAGCGTAAGAGAGAACTAACCTGCTTACATTATTGATCGACAGTTGAGTGCACATTTATAGTAGTAAATGACCAATCTAATGAAACGGTTCATTCAGTGCTCCAAAAAATTTACAATACACCACCAAAAATGCTATTTTTTATATTTATAATCATCAAAAGTAAATGAAACGTTTTTAATGCTCACAAAACATATACTTAAACAACAATGGAAGGAATCAGAAAAAAAATATAACAATTGTTTCATCCAAAAAATATCAAGATTGGGGACGTAAAATTTTACAACACATTTCGAATTTTAGTATTTTTATACATATATTGTGCAAGGTAACATAAATTGAACATTTATGAGCTCCTTGAATGTTGTGGATTACACTACAGGCACCTCATGTATGCGAGAGTACAAACATTGCATCATTCTTTATCTGATAAGCGTGATGTAAACATTCACGCCATGAGGAAGCAGAAACAGATTGATTAAGATCTTCGAAAGCGTATTGTAAGTCTCCATGAAGGCAGATTTGGTAATAGAAAAATATTGAATAGATTTTTTCACTGAAAAAAAAAAATTTATTTTATGCAGTTGGGCCCATTAGATTCAGTTGGAACGATAATTCATCACTGGAAGTCTCACAATTCTACACTTTTTCTGGTTGTCCTCGTAATATGATAGAACGTGCATCAACATTAACAAAAATGGTCAGCAATTCACCCGAAGTTACTTTTAATGAACTCCAGCAATATTTAGAAGAAACAGGAGTTGAAGTTAGTAAGGACACAATTAGTCGATTACTTCGTCGTCACATCTTCTTTAAATCTCTGGGAAAACTCTACTGCATAAAATTAGACGTTCATTGTATATATGTAGACATGTTTGTAGCAAACTATATTGTAGGCTGGACTGTATCCAGGCCGTGCGATGGAATGCAGGCGAGAGATGAGTGAGAAGTTGTGCACATGCGTAGGCGTCACATTCTTAGGCCGAGCCCCATGCAGAGCTAATCAAGCAACGCCGAAGGGGAGAGCGAAAGGTATTACGGGATCTATCTCTAACAAGCGAAGGAAATT